>WOVY01006134.1:0-121788 GCA_013436015.1 Rhipicephalus annulatus | reverse complement strand
GAATACAAAGGAGCAGGAAGGGCCAAGCCAAATTTTGTCACTTGTTTTTTATACCAAAATGCAATAACGCGCGCAGCTCACAAGTGTACATGTTCTTTTTTTTGGGGGGGGGAGGAGAGGGAGTAGAAGGTGGGTTTACGGTCCATATGTATACCATATGAGCAAGACTACACGTTACTTTCAACTTTGCTATGCGATGGTCCTTGAATCAATCAATTGTTAAGAGGTTTATTGGCAGACACTCCGCGATGATTCACGACAGCGACAGTCAATGCGGGGACCGACTCTCTGCACGAGCTGCTCTTCTTCTTTTTGAAAAGGGCGACCCACTAGAAGGTGCTGGAGAGGACGACCCACTGTTCAAAGGCTTTACCACAACTACCCCGGTACGAAAAGGGAGCCGCCTGGCGACCTAACAGCTGCTTACAATGAGCGGGTCATGGTAGGCTTTGAGGCGCTCCACGTTAACAATGTCGCGTCCTCGACGGCCTATGTCCGAAGATTGTTCGATTGGTCCAATCAAGTAGTTGACAGGAGAAGTGCATTTGACGACACGGTAGGAGCCTTTGTATTTGGGCCATAGTTTTTGAAGATAGGCCAGTTGCAGTGTAGGGATCGAGAGCCAGACGAGCGCTCCAGGGAGGAACGTGGGCGCTGTAGTGCTGGTGTCAGCGCGAATGCCTTTTTGCCACTCTTGATCATGCGCTGTAAAAGTCCTTGCAAGCTCTTGACACTCTTCAGCAAGCTTGGCTGTAGCAGGAATAGGTGCCCACTCCGACGGATCTGGCCTGTACGGAAGTATCGTGTCGATGGTGTGTGACGGGTGCCTTCCATATAATAAAAAGAAAGGTGAAAAGCCAGTAGTGCTCTGAGGGGTGGTATTATATGCGTAGGTGACGAAGGGTAGAATAGAATCCCAATTTGTGTGATCGGCGGCGACGTACTTGGAGAGCATGTCGCCGAGCGTACGGTTGAAGCGTTCGGTGAGGCCATTCGTCTGCGGATGGTAAGCAGTTTTGCAGTGAACAACGTTGCACTCTTGAGAATGGCTTCAACTACTTCAGACAGGAAGACACGACCTCGGTCACTAAGCAGTTCCTGGGGTGGACCGTGTCGCAGAATGAATCGTTGGAGCAGAAAGGAGCCCACATCGCTCGCTGTAGCCACGGGAAGAGTGGCCGTTTTGGCGTATCGCGTAGGTGGTCTACAATGACAATGGCCCAGCGGTTACCAGCCGACGTTAGTGGAAGTAGCCTAAACAAATTATGCCAACGCGCCCAAAGGGCCTGGCAGGGCAAGGTAGAGGTTGCAGACCTACCGGCGACAGGTGCGTTGAAGCTTTGCGGCGCTGACAATCTATGCAGGAGCGAACGAATTTCTGCACGTAGCGGTACATGCCGCGCCAAAAGTACCGTTGGCGAATACGGTGGTAAGTCTTCGATACCCCTGAGTGCGCACAATGCGGATCAGAATGAAAGAATTCGCATATGTCAGAGCGCAGACTTCGAGGCATGACTAGTAGCCACTGGCGGCCGTCACCGTTGTAATTGCGCCTGTGTAAGAGGTCGTCGCGAAGGGCTTGATGGTGGACTTGACGACGCAACGCGCGAGTGGATGGATCAGACAGCAAGTCTATCAGTGAGGCAATCCACTGATCCTTGCGCTGTTCAGTAGCAATGGTATGAATGCTAGTCTAAGAAATGGCAAGGTGAGCCGCTGAGTTGTTGGCATTGTCGTCAGGCAAGGGAGAGCGCGACAGGGCGTCGGCGTCAGCATGTTGCCTTCCATTGCGGTACAGCACGTGGATGTCATGCTCTTGCAGGCGAAGTGCCCACCGGGCGAGATGGCCTGAAGGATCTTTCAATGACGACAATTCGCATAGTGCGTGGTGGTCGGTGACGACATCAAATGGACGACCATACAAATAAGGTCGGAACTTTGCAAGGGCCCAGACGATTGCCAAACATTCTTTCTCGGTGACTGTTAAATTAGTCCCGGCTTTAGTAAGCGTACGGCTTGCATACGCCACGACATATTCCGGGAACCCTGGTTTGCGCTGCGCAAGGACAGCGCCGAGGCCGACACCACTGGCATCCGTGTGTACCTCTGTAGGGGCCGTACGGTCGTAGGGGCGAAGTATGGGAGGCGACGTCAACAAATGACGAAGTGTTGCGAAAGCGTCGTCGCACTGTGATTACCACGAATGGAGAGGCCCGTTACTTCCGAGAAGCTTCGTCAGCGGCGATATGATAGTCGCGAAGTTTTGAATGAAGCGCCGAAAGTAGGAACACAGTCCTACGAAACTGCGCAGTTCCTTGACGGATGTCGGCTTGGGAAACTCGGTCACGGCCCGAAGCTTGGCTGGATCAGGGAGAATTCTGTCCTTGGACACGACGTAGCCGAGTATTGTCAGCTGCCGAGCTGCAAATCGGCACTTCTTTAGGTTCAGTTGCAGACTGGCGTCTCTCAGACGCGTTAAAACATGCCGAAGGCGTTGAAGGTGCGTCGAGAAGTCCGGAGCGAAAACGACGACGTCATCGAGGTAGCACAGGCACGTGTGCCATTTCAGGTCACGCAGAACAGTATCTATCATGCGCTCAAAAGTGGCGGGCGCATTGCACAGCCCAAACGGCATGACATTGAATTCGTGCAAGCCGTCGGGGGTGACAAAAGCGGTCTTCGGTCGAGCGTCCTCAGCCATAGGTACTTGCCAGTACCCTGAGCGCGAATCGAGGGATGAAAAAAATTCTGCTCCTTGCAGGCTGTCAATCGCATCATCTACCCGCGGTAGTGGGTACACGTCCTTACGAGTGATCTTGTTGTGGCGTCCGTAGTCCACACAGAACCGCACAGAACCGCCCTTTTTGTGACGAGAACGACAAGAGATGCCCAGGGGCTGTTAGAGTGGCCAATAATATCGCGGCGAAGCATGTCGTCGACTTCCTCGTTGATTACACGGCGTTCTGTGGGAGATAGGCGATATGGACGTTGCCGCAGCGGTGGCTGTGCGCCTGTGTCGATGCGATGCGTAACGGTGGATGTGCGGCCGAGAGAAGGTTGAGCGACATCGAAAGAAGAGCGGAATTCTTCCAACAGGCCCAAAAGCTAAGAACGCTGGCCTGGCGTAGGGCTGTCGGGTATAGAGGGGGCCAAATACATCATCGGATGTTGAAGCAGATGTCGAAACAGCACCAATCGTACCGGAACTTGAGCAGTGCATCTCATCGGGTTGATCCATAACTTGCGCGTCTTCGATGGGTTCCACGCTGCGGAGACATTCCCCTCGCACCAACGTAACGCCGTACGGAGATGAGTTCACAACAAAAATAGTGGTGCTGCCGTCAGTGAGTTGCACGGTCGCGAAAGGAACCAGCAAGCCTTTTCTTATGAAAACACGATGAGATGGCGAGAAGAGTGCAGCGGTGTCAGAAAGGCTTGCGCAGTAGAGCGACACCGCCACGGACGAGTTTGCAGGATGTTGAGTGTCGTCTCTGACGAGTAACTTGCTTGCAGCAGACGGACTGTCGGCCGGCGTCAAAGAAGAGAATTGCGTGAGTTCTATTTCTGCTGGTGCGCAATGAATGACGGCGTCGTGGCGGGAGAGAAAATCCTATCTTAGGATGACGTCGTGAGAGCATGAAGAAATTATGAGGAATTCGACTGCATACATCACGTCCTGAATCATAAGACGGGCTGTGCACATCGCTGTAGGGTAAATGCTTTGGGCATTGGCTGTACGAAGGGAGAGCCCGCAAAGCAGCGTGGTCACTTTGCGCAGTAATCGGCTAAGTTTTGCGTCCATCACTGATACGGTGGCTCCAGTATCTACAGGGGCAGATGCACGAACGCAATCCAGAAGCACGTCTATCACGTCCGACGGGCTTTCCTGAGAGCTTCCGCAGTTCGACAGCGTCGCAGCCCTTGCCTCGTGGACGGCGACAACTGGTTTTCCTGGTCGCCCTCGAGTGGACGTGGCCGCATCGGCGACAGTGAGCGACGTCGTGGAGATGGTGAACGGCGGGTAGACGGAAGGGGGCGGGACGACGGTGACATAGGCGGCGGTTGGTCATAAGAGCGGCTTGACTGGCTGGGAAAGTTGGAGGCGACCTGCGGTTGCTGCACACGATTGCAATAGCGTGCTACATGACCGACGCAACCACAAGCAAAGCAGATGGGGCGATTGTCAGCCGTGCGCCATCGGTTCACGGGTCCCATCCATGTCGCAGAACGCGCTTGGCGAGCCGGCTGCTGATATGAGTGCATGGTAGGCGGCACTCGGGGCACGTGGGTGTCGCCGGCGTATGTAGGCGAGACAGTTTCTCCGAAGGCCTGGGGCCTCGCGACGGTTTCGCTGTAACCAAAAGGAACAGCGACAGAAATCGGTGGGGGCGGCCTGGGGACAACTTCGGCGTAGCTGAGGGGTGCAGATACAGGAGGCGGCTGGTGGTATTCAGGAACGACCTCTGCGATTTCCTGCTGAATGGCTCGGCGGAGTGGAGGTGGAAGTGTACTTGATGGCTGTTGAGCATGTTGTGGGGAAGCAAAAGCCAGTAAAGAGACCTGACGGGCAGCTTCCTCACGCACGAACGACTGCATTTCGGAGAGCAAGGTCGCGTGGTCAGGAACTGCTGACAAGGCCGAGAGATCAGCATCACGTGGTGGCGGTCGACGGGTCATCAAACGCTGCCACCGCAGCTCGCCGTAACTTTGGCATAACGTAACGACTTGATTTCGGAGAGCAAGGTCGCGTGGTCAGGAACTGCTGACAAGGCCGAGAGATCAGCATCACGTGGTGGCGGTCGACGGGTCATCAAACGCTGCCACCGCAGCTCGCCGTAACTTTGGCATAACGCAACGACTTGATTTCGGAGAGCAAGGTCGCGTGGTCGGGAACCGCTGACAAGGCCGAGAGATCAGCATCACGTGGTGGCGGTCGACGGGTCATCAAACGCTGCCACCGCAGCTCGCCGTAACTTTGGCATAACGTAACGACTTGATTTCGGAG
The DNA here is from genome assembly GCA_013436015.1 of Rhipicephalus annulatus. Lineage (NCBI taxonomy): Eukaryota > Metazoa > Arthropoda > Arachnida > Ixodida > Ixodidae > Rhipicephalus > Rhipicephalus annulatus. The sequence goes on along the minus strand of WOVY01006134.1, from coordinate 116,783 downwards.
AGCAAGGTCGCGTGGTCAGGAACTGCTGACAAGGCCGAGAGATCAGCATCATGTGGTGGCGGTCGACGGGTCATCAAATGCTGCCACCGCAGCTCGCCGTAACTTTGGCATAACGTAACGACTTGATTTCGGAGAGCAAGGTCGCGTGGTCAGGAACTGCTGACAAGGCCGAGAGATCAGCATCACGTGGTGGCGGTCGACGGGTCATCAAACGCTGCCACCGCAGCTCGCCGTAACTTTGGCATAACGTAACGACTTGATTTCGGAGAGCAAGGTCGCGTGGTCAGGAACTGCTGACAAGGCCGAGAGATCAGCATCACGTGGTGGCGGTCGACGGGTCATCAAATGCTGCCACCGCAGCTCGTTGTAACTTTGGCATAACGTAACGACTTGATTTCGGAGAGCAAGGTCGCGTGGTCAGGAACCGCTGACAAGGCCGAGAGATCAGCATCACGTGGTGGCGGTCGACGGGTCATCAAACGCTGCCACCGCAGCTCGCCGTAACTTTGGCATAACGTAACGACTTGATTTCGGAGAGCAAGGTCGCGTGGTCAGGAACTGCTGACAAGGGCCGAGAGATCAGCATCACGTGGTGGCGGTCGACGGGTCATCAAACGCTGCCACCGCAGCTCGCCGTAACTTTGGCATAACGTAACGACTTGATTTCGGAGAGCAAGGTCGCGTGGTCAGGAACTGCTGACAAGGCCGAGAGATCAGCATCACGTGGTGGCGGTCGACGGGTCATCAAACGCTGCCACCGCAGCTCGCCGTAACTTTGGCATAACGTAACGACTTGATTTCGGAGAGCAAGGGTCGCGTGGTCAGGAACTGCTGACAAGGCCGAGAGATCAGCATCACGTGGTGGCGGTCGACGGGTCATCAAACGCTGCCACCGCAGCTCGCCGTAACTTTGGCATAACGTAACGACTTGATTTCGGAGAGCAAGGTCGCGTGGTCAGGAACTGCTGACAAGGCCGAGAGATCAGCATCACGTGGTGGCGGTCGGACGGGTCATCAAATGCTGCCACCGCAGCTCGTTGTAACTTTGGCATAACGTAACGACTTGATTTCGGAGAGCAAGGTCGCGTGGTCAGGAACCGCTGACAAGGCCGAGAGATCAGCATCACGTGGTGGCGGTCGACGGGTCATCAAACGCTGCCACCGCAGCTCGCCGTAACTTTGGCATAACGTAACGACTTGATTTCGGAGAGCAAGGTCGCGTGGTCAGGAACTGCTGACAAGGCCGAGAGATCAGCATCACGTGGTGGCGGTCGACGGGTCATCAAACGCTGCCACCGCAGCTCGTCGTAACTTTGGCATAACGTAATGACTTCTGCCACAGTGCGGGGGTTCTTTGCCAGGAGCATGGTGAAGGCATCGTCGGCGATGCCTTTTAAAACATGCGTGATTTTGTCAGCCTCTGACATGTTCAGGTCGACTTTCTTGCACGAGACAAGGATGTCCTCGATATAACTTGTGAAGGACTCGCCGGTCTGCTGGGCTCGTTCAGGTAAACGCTGTTCAGCTTGCAGCTTACGAACAGCCGGACGGCCGAACACGTCGACGACAGCGGTTTTAAAAGCGGACAAAGTCGGGAAATCAGATGCGTGGTGGTTGTGCCACATGCCGGCCACACCCGTGAGGTAGAAAAACAGGTAGCCGAGTTTACCTGCCTCGTCCCAATGGTTGGGGACGCTCACGTGTTCATACATGGCCAGCCAGTCCTCGACGTCGGTGCCATCCGCGCCGGTGAAGACAGGATGGTCGCGGATGCGGGGGACACCGGGACATGGCGTCGGCGTAGGAGGAAGCGTTTGTTGGGCGGCGTCTTGGTGCATGGTTGAAGGCACGGTATGGGATCGAAGCTCCAAGGGCATCGAATTCGGACCGAAGGTGTTTGAAGGGCACAGCACTCTCAGTACTCTCCACCAAATTGTTAAGAGGTTTATTGGCGGACACTCCGCGATGATTCACGACAGCGACACTCAATGCTGATGCTGATGCTGATGCTGATGACCTCTGATGGATGGCGCTTACCCACAAAGGGGGATGGGCCAAGAACCGGGCGGCAGGATACTTAAATGAAACTAAACTGAAAATGAAGCTAATCTGAAAAAGAAGCTTAAAATAATACTACTAAAAACAAAAATGTGTGCTGAGCAAGCGGTCAAACCATCTTTTGTTTTTGAAAGACATAACTACGAATTATAAACTAAAGATCTGAAAAGGTAGTGGTTCACTAGCATGCGGGGACCGACTCTCTGCACGAGCTGCTCTTCTTCTTATGAAAAGGGCGACCCACTAGAAGGCGCTGGAGAGGACGACCCACTGTTCAAAGGCTTTACCACACTATTATTTATTTATTTATTTATTTATTTATTCAAAATACCTTACAGGCCGACTGAAGGGCATTGAGTAAGGGGGCATCAGTATACGAACGAAATAACAATAAAGGAGAAAAGCAGACGAAAAAATATATATAAAAAGATTACAAAAATCAAGGTGAAACAGCGTTACACAATATTCGTGTGCAACAAAATCAGGTTATCACGAAAAGTTTCACGGTTAGAAATAGATACAACATGATCCGGAAGATCGTTCCAATATGCATTGGCTCAAGGTAGTGATGATAAGTGTATAGGGTTAGCTGCTCTTCGAGAAAAATTTCTGGTAATGATGCCGCGTCCCACTGTTAGATGAAAGTCTACGAAGTAACATGGGTTTAGCACGTTAAGCTGTCGAAGTTCGGGTATTCTCGAGCACACATTCTCGGTATGAGCTTTAAAAAATCTCAAAAGAAAGACAAAAGTCATGAACCTCTGCCATATAGAGTGTAGTGACAAAGCGTGGACGAAATCAAATAAAGTACATAAGAAGGAAGCTGTTCTAGAACTCGAGCTGAAGACATCCTTACCCCGTCAGTCAAATATAGTGTGTAAGCGCTGTATGGTCCAGTGTCCATAAGCGCAAAAACAGGCAGGTATTGTAAGGACGCGAACAAGAACTGACATAAAACTGAGTATTTTATCGGAAAGAAACAAGACTCTGTACAAGAAAGGTACAACGGTCCCATGTATGAGCGAAATGCACTGCGCTGTAAGTTTAGATTGATGGGAAGGTTGGATTACTCCCCTATATTATTCAATGATTGCTGTTTTTCACTGCTTCTAGGTGATGTCACTAAAGTCCTATGTGGCTTTGGCAAGCCTGGTATGTGTGCTACTTTCTTGTGAAATGAGCAATAAAGATTATTATTATTATTATTAGTATTATTATTAATATTATTATTATTATTATTATTATTATTATTATTATTATTACCAAATTACTGCTGTTTGGTGGATGTTCCCCAAACCAAACGCTGTTAGCGTAATGGCGTATCTACAAAATGCTAATAAGCATCTTGTAGATACGCTGGTACCCGCTACCCGCTACCAGCTGCGTAGCGGGTAGCTCGCTTCTTCGCCGAATAAAGATGTGGCAATGTCCGGTGATGCTTCTCACGGTAAACAGTGGTGGCAGCGAATACTGCACAGTGCCGTGCTGGCGTACTAACTGAGGGCTGTCTAGAGGACCCGTATGGTAGCGGAGGGGCTTGGCTTCTCTGTCCCGACGGCGCAGCAACCAGCGTCAGTTTTGTAGCGATCCTGAGAACCTTAGTAAACTTATTCATTCTATGCTATAGTGGGTGATTTTCTATCCAACAAAAATTATCGTGATATATGGTGTCGTAGGTGTCATATGCAACAGAAATTCTCGTTTTGTGCGTGTGAGCGTAATTCCGAAGCTATGGCTTCTACGGTGACAGCTGACCAAATTCAATGGCGGCATTTCTAAGCATTACTTAACGGGCTATAGTATTATGCAGAACACTCCACTCTGTATATCGAAGACATGCAGCCTCGAATCTGGTGTCTTAAGACTTGTTTTCTTTTTTTTCCGAGAATTTCTCTCCTTCGTTTGCTTTGAACATTTCTCTTTGTGTCATTCTTTCTGTGCTTGCCCTCTCCCCCAGTATGGTTATTACAAGCCTGGCCACACAAATCGGTGCACGTTTTTCAGAGGAGCGAAGAAAAGGACGACGAGGAGAAAAAGCGCGAAGACGATAGACGGAACGCGTGCCAGTTTACGATGATGATGATATTTGGGTCACGATATTTTGAGTCGCGCTAAAACAGCCTAGCTGTTCGAAACCTTGAGTGTACAATAGACGTCTAGCAGACTGGTCACTCGCATGTAGTTTGTATATAGAATTGAGCAATTTTCGTATGGGTGTCTGCATCAAAGCAAACCAGATAAAGATTGCCCAGGCAACAATGCCATTTGTCATGCTTCACTTCACTTCACTTGACTTTATTACTTTGAAGACACCGGTGAGGGGGTATCACATCGGGGTGGTTTGACAAATGGAGGTTACAGAGAGTGATTTTTTGACAAACAATATGCATTTATGTTTTGCACAAACGTTGATGAACACATGATGGCTGCAATGTCACGGGGAAGGCCATTCCAGTCCACTGCTGTGCGAAGAAAAAATGAGGCAGCAAAAGTAGTAGTGCGAGCGCGTGTGCGTGCAACTGAATAAGGATGGGTTGTGCGGCGCACATGGTTTAAATAATCGGTGCACTAAACGGGTCAGTTCGCCCAACTACACACGTCTCAAAGTGCTGCCATAAAGTTTGGGCCTCCAGGAACGCGAGCTGTGCCGAGTAAATGGGTGTTTCCAGTACAGGCCGAACTTTTTCTCCCGTTCCGACATTCCACGAAAGCGCATAGAAGGCTTCCGGATTATCCGTGAGCATCAAGCATGTTCGTTACCAACGCATCGGGGCGTGCCTTTTTGTCTGAAGAACATCGTGTGCAATGTAAGCAAATTAGATGCGGCTTCAACGGACGCAGTGCACGTCCTCCCGCGCTGAAGCACATCAAGTGTTCGCTGTCGAACGTTGTTTCTCTAATTACGTCTCTGTGCGTATTATCTAGAGAGAGAGAGAGATAAGTATGCAAGGAGAGGCAGGGAGGTTAACCAGATGCACATCCAGTTTGCTACCCTGCACTGGGGAAGGAATAAATGCCTAAATCTCTAATGGCCATGAGCGCAGCGCACCTTATCCTAGTAATGGTGATGGCCTATATGTATGGTCCACATCCACTACGTGGAATCGACCAATTAAGAAAATACTTATTTATGGATAAACGTGACATACGAAGTGTATAAATGCATTCAAACTTTTTATTTAGCTACAAAGTGAGGGTTCAGTCAATGTGACGAATGCCATTGCAGTCGTTTATTCTAAGAATTGTGTAGTTTGTTTTTCTTTCGTTTACTGTGCTAACAGCATGCGCCTATTCCAGGTCCAGCGTATATTTTAGGGCCATCTTTTTTTTAGATAATGGTTTAAAGAAAAATTACCGCGCCGGGACATAATACAAGTAGGTGAATTTTTAACTTCCCTATAAGCAAAATAACATAGAGTTCGAAAGGTGTACATAAGTCCTACTTATTTGAGATGCCTTAGATGCCGTGATATCTTTACCTTAATTAAAAATATTGTCAATACCTTTCAGCATAAAGAGCAGCAAATATTATATATATGGAAACCAAAGCGCCCACAGCGTTACAATGTTTACCCGCTTTCTTCGTACTTTTCCGCGTATCTTCTTCATTCGCATGGTGACTCGAAATATCTGATAAGATGCGCTCTCTAAACAAAACAAAATGAAAATGAATGGTAGCGCTTTAGCACATAACGCCTTCTCTGCACCGTAAGGCACCGTAAACGTGATTTGACTCTGCCACGTACACTGCTTGGCTAAAAATCGTCACGGTTAAATATAATACGAGGTAGAAAACTCGCACAGCATAAAACAAATTACTGTCATACGCTGTTTCAGCTTACTTTTGAGCGGGTTAAGAAAAGCTTTACCACGTTCGCCTACAATAGCCTACTTTATGGCCAAACAGTAGGCGGACTACAAAGGGGCCCTGCATAAAGGTGGCGCCTCATTATTTAAATGACTCCGTGACTGTGAGTTCCGAACGATTTCCGGCCCACGAAGGCGGAATGTCTTATCTATATAGCGGACTTTTGAAATGAAACTTTAAATAAAGGACCGTTTTCGGGGTTATGGTTTCTATACCGAGAAGGCGTTGTGAAAACATCTAACGTTCCGCTCACGCTGAACTAAACGAAATACTAAGTACTATTGTATAAAATATGCTTCAGTCATAAAGGAAAAAAGTATTTGCGAGAAGCTGTTTTCTTTCATCGTAGAAATAATATTGCACCCTTTGCTGTGCATCGTTGCCCCCCCCCCCCAATTTTAACGCGCGTGCTTATCCTACAAAGCGGCGAAGGCACATTTATGTATCTGGGTGCACGTGGGAGGTTTAAAGTTATTCCTATGTATAGCATATTTATGTATTCCAGTACAGTTCATCAAAAAACAAAAATTAAAGAAGAAGCCTGCGCTTATTTAACGAAGTATACCGTTCTTTCTAAAAATGTATATGAAAGAGTTTTTTATTAAAACACAATGAAAGTTCCGATGGGATGTTTTACTTTTAGTAAAAACGAGTTCGACAGATGTTTGCTGAATAACAATATCGAGCTTCTGTCTTATGCAAAATCACACGATAACGCGAAAAAAACTGATGCCTCATTTGAAGCTTAAGGCGCGAATACGACACGGAAAAAAGAGAAAACGCTCACACACGGAGCCTTGTGTGTGTGTTTTGTCTCTCTTCATCCGTGTGGTATTCGCGCCTTACACTTCAATTATGTTAAACCAACAAGCACACTCTACCATTCTCACACAATGCCTCACGTGGCAACTGCACTGGCAGGCTTGTGAACCTTTGGAATTTTAATATTTGGAATTTTAATGCAATAGGTTTTAATAGCCCCCGTCACTGAAAAGACAATGTGAATTGAAGAGGTGGTGTCGGCTGCATTACCCACGAGCGACAAAAAATCCGGATGAATGTAAAGAATAAAAGTCAGAATTCTAGCGAGAATCGCAGAAAAATTCACCACCCAAGGGCTTGATGTTTAGCCGTAACTATAGGTTGTGCGGGATCGGCACTGTCAAAACCTCCATAATATTACGTTTTCAGAAGTGCCCCTGGGTGCCAGGTATAGCGTCTCAGTGCTCCCCGCCAATAATGTCACAATGCTGTACTTCTCTAGAGGTTAGCGCCTCGGTGTTTTTCTGTGGGCTGGTTCACTGTCTTGTGCTCTCGGCCATAACTCCAGGTTGATTGCTCAGACCGAGCTCGTAGCCAGCAATTTTTTTTCTGTAGGGACCCACTTGCAGAAGTTTCTGACAAAAAAAAAAACACATTTTTGGTGAAACAACCTCACACATCGAAATTGCCGTGGGAGCCCGGGCCCCTTGGGCACTCCCCCGAGCTGCGGGCCTGGCGCCGACGTTCCAAGAAATCATAAGGTGTAAGTCATTGAACCAGCGGTGCTGCGCGTGCCATTCTTCAAGGTAAAGCTAAGCCTCACTTTAAACATTTCATTACAGAAAACCTGGTATGAGATTACAACATGGGTCGTGTGCGGTGCCGTAGTTGTCCACCGCAATCGGCGCCATCGGTGCACGTGACCGGTATAGAAATAAGAGAAAAGGTAACGCCACTAGAAGCAAATGCCACTTTAGAGCGCATGATCAATTCTGACACTGGAGCAGATATGATGCAGGGCTTCTCTAATCAGCTCGTAACAATTATTCTTAGGTGTTATGACTTAGTTTTTTTGGTATTGATGACGACTTTGCAGATACCTGGGCTGCATCAGAGCTTACATTATTGAATTTTTGTGCAGATAAGCTCCGAATAAAAACAACTGGTGCGCAGTTCGACTGCGTGCATCACCTAGGCAAGTGTGAGTGAGTGAGAATTTATTAGAAGGCAGAGAGGTCGGCCTGAGCTAGCTCGCTCTAGCCAGCTACTCTACACAGGGGATAAGAAAAAGGGGAAGGAAAGAGGGATGAAGGGTGATTATGGGGATAAGAAGAGGTGGTGCGTATGTACAGTAGCCACTTAGCATAGTACCCTACAGTCTAGTTTCTAGTCCAGTGGTTTTTATAAAGTCTAGAACAGCCTTTGTAGCAGTTTTTGACACTGTTTGGTCGTTCATTGCTGACAATATGGGGCTTTCACCTAATGGTGTTCGTCCAATGCTTGCCAACGTTGAAGTTATCATTTTTCTTTGCGCCACGTATAATGCACACTCACAAAATATGTGAGCTATCGTTTCGTGCACTTGGCAGCGTTCACAATTTAGGTTGTCCGCACGGCCGATTAGGTGGGTGTAGTGGCGACTGAAGGCGACGCCCAGGCGAATTCGGTGCAGTATATTAGCATGTCTTCGGCTGATTTTATCTGGAAGACAACAAGTCATACCGGGGTCTGTTTCCCGCAGGCGCTTGTTCCGGTGATCTGGTAGCGACCAGTTAGTGGCAGCGCATTCGCGCATGAGTGATCTCAACAATGTGTTGACGTCACCTCGCGAGTAGGGTACTTTGACGTACATAGGAGCGGTTATATTGCCGCTCTTGCTTCGCTATCGGCTGTTTCGTTGCCAACCAGGCCGAAGTGTCCAGGAATCCATTAAAGTGTAATCAAGTGACCGCTCCTGTGTGTTAGCTCAAATGCTTTGACGATTCCTAAGGCCAACTCGTAAAGTTAGCCTCTTCTTGAGCAAGAATGGATAGCTTGAAGCGCTGATTTTGAATCAGACAGAATCATCCATTTACGCGGTGCTTCGTCGTTCACAAATTTTATGGCTTCTTGTATAGCAACAAGTTCTGCAGCTGTCGAAGATGACCTATGATCTTGTTTGTACACTCGGGAAATACCGAGTTGAGGGATCACGAAGGCTACAGCTGAGGCGGATGAAGTTACGGATCCATCGGTGTAAATGGCACAGAGTCACTGTATCGGTCATTTAAATGTGCCAAGGTGAGTTGCTTGACGGCAACATAAGAAACATGCGACTTATACGAAATTCCACGTATGTGAAGGCACACCAGTGGTTTAGTCAATGTCCATGGAGGCACTGCAGGGATTGCGGCAGGTGCAAAGCCTGACGGGATCATGTGCCTATGCGTATCGAGGCATCGCGAATGGGTACAGCCTGGTCGGTCCACTTCTAGCGAAGACAAAGGGTGCTGTGCATGTCGGGTCAACAGACGAAGGTGCACTCGAAAAGGCTCACAGGACGTGTAAACCTGTATAGGGTAGGTGCGTGACTCCTCTATAGTGCCAGAGGTAGATGTGCACCGTGGCAAGCCAAGACATATTCTCAGTGCTCGTGCCTGAAGGCTCTCTAAACTACGAAGGCACGTTGCCCGCATGCTGGAAAGCACAGGTGAGCTGTACCTTATATAGCCCACAAACAATGCCTTGTATAACAGCAGAAGACTTTTCTCCGAAGGGCCCCATCTCCGTCCTGCTATAACACGAAGGACATACACAAAACTGATTAGTTTGTTTCGCAGCACAGCCACATGCTTTGACCAGGACAGGTTGCGATCAATGACGACCCCTGAATAGCGGTGGTGCTTAACCACGGGAATCACTGCTCCGTGAGCGAAGATTGGGTACCGCGACATTGATTTCTTTGTAAATGCCAATGCAGCACATTTTGCTATTGAAAGTTCCAGGCCTTGACGACGTAAGTACTTAGATGTTATTGATGTGCCTTGTTGTAGCCTTGCTCGCAGTTGTGGTCGCGTTGCTCCAGATGCCCATATGAATATGTCGTCCGCATACGCACTGATTCTGACAACGTCGGGAAGCTCAGCTTCAAGGCCAATGAGTGTTACGTTAAAAAGCATGGGGCTCAGGACGGCGCCTTGCGGAACTCTACAGCTTACGAGGTGCCTGGCCGTGTCACCGTCGGATGTCGACATAAAAATTGTACGTCCTCTGAGATAGCTCACTATCCATGCGTGTAGTCGGCCACCTACGCCGATGTCTTCAAGTGCGTCAAGAATGACCTCATGGTAGACGCTATCGTACGCGCCCTTTATATCTAAGAAAATGGCCCCTACCAATCTTCGACGTTGTATTTCCTTTTCAACAGAAGAAACTAGATCTACAACACCATCTATAGATGATCGACCACTACGGAAGCCATTTATAAAATCTGGTAAGCCGACATTATTCTCCAGCAGCCATTCCAATCTTGCCAGCAACATGCGTTCCATCACCTTATCGATGCAACTGGCTAGGGCAATGCGTCTATAAGAAGACAACTCATGTGAACACTTGCCTGGTTTCAGTAAGGCCACGATGCGGCTGCACTTCCAACTCTCTGGGACTGTCGCTGTTTCCCACGTAGAGTTGTAGAACGACAAGAGAGCCTGCCTTGCTTCCTGGCTGAGGTGATATAGAGCCGAATAAGTAATTCCTTCAGGCCCTTGTGAATGTGTCGCTACCAACAACTTGACGCACAATATGAATACCTTCGTGCAATTCGTCGCCGGGCAGAGAGAAAATACAGGAGGACGAAATCACCATCTGACCGATCTACAGCACGCCAAGCACAACGACATGTACTGCGACACCTCGATAAGCTCGATAGGCAACGGTGGAGGGTGTTTTGTAGCTCTCTTGATCCCAGAAAACCCCTGTCTCGAATATGGCAAACTGTCCGAAGCCTTCAGACGCCCAGACAACAGTTGTTCTCTTTCCGATCTTTGGCTCTAAAGCAAGGCCGACCAGAAGTAGAGGTTGCAGAAGATTACTGCCACTTACTCGTAGTCCTCCTCATCGATATCATTTTCGTATTTAGCCTCACCGCCATGCAGTGAAGATCGCCTCGAGTTACCAATCACAATGCACGAACTCGATGCTGCGATTTCTACGTCCCGACGGTCGTCCGCACCAGGGCCTGACCTAGGCAAATATAATGTGGTAATCACCGGCCTCTGATAGCCAAAGTCCGATACTCTAAAGACAAGCAAGAGGTTCTATGAGTTGCGCGTAAGCTTAAAGGCTCTTCATTCTCCATTCGCGAAGACTCGGCAAGCGAAGACTCGGCTAGCGAAAACTCTGCAAGACTTTTGCCACTGGGTAAGCAAGAAGAAACCTGGTAGAATTTGCCAAGGCTCGAAACAAACCATACAAGTTATCTTTTGATAAGCTGTGGATGGGTTCATTCACTTACGTCTGTGATATTGTCCCGCAATCTGTGGTACAGTGCAATAAATAGCTGGAGAGACACACACTTACTGGGGGCCATCATGAATCACCACCGAATCACGCCATATCTCCTGTATCATTATCGTTTACTAACAACCGAAGTCTTCCTTGATAGACGAATATATTTTCCTTCGTTCTCGAAGACGCCGATTCTGATAATGTTGTTCTCACCAAAACTTGGCTTCATGCAGATGTTTGTAATGATGAACTGTTTTTCTTTCCGAGCAATTACACTTTGTATCTTATATATGTACCAATATATATCAATATCTACAATATGTATCTAGTCTTGCTTCATTGATGAATATATTTTCTTTCTTTCTTGAAGAAGCCCATTCTGATATTGTTGTTCTTACCAAAAACCGTCTTCATCCCAATGTTTCTAATAATGAACTTAGTTTCTTTGCGACCACTTGCAATATGTATCGATGTGACCACCTTAACAGACAAGGTGTCGTTGTCTTAGTTGGTATTAAAAAGATCTTTACTTCGTATTGTCTTTCCTAGGACTCAAATATTGAGATTGTTTGGGCTGTCTGTCAAACCCGTTCTATGAAAGCGCTGGTCGGCGCTTGCTACCATCCAAAAACGGACACTTCATTATTGTTCTTCGCGACAACATTTTTAATGCAGTTAAAGCCTGCCAAGCGGACACGGTTTATATTTTGGGTGGCTTTAATTTTCCGCACATCAACTGGACAAAGCTAACCTCATCTTGACAAATCGCTTAAGAGTTCATTAGTTTAATCTTGTACCTCAATTTCACCCAGGTTGTCCACCAACCCACTCACGGATCTATTACACTTGACTTATTATTTACAAGCAACTCGGAAACAGTAGAGCAAATAACTTACCTTAATGATTTTATCGACCATTATCTGCTCCAATTAAAAACAATGTTTCATTGCCTTTTACGGGCGTGATAAAGAAAGCTATTCAAAATTATAGCAAGGGTGACTACACTATAAAGAATACTGAGCAAGAATTGTTTTTTCCGTGACAAATTCCTTTCTTCTCTGCACATTCGAATGATTGAGGAGAACTGGGTGGTGTTTTGGGACAATTTATGCTCGTTAGTAAACCAGTACATCCCATAAAATAAAATAACTTATGGGAAATTGAACCCATGGTTCACAAATCCCCTTAAGCGATTTAGAAACAAAAGAAACGCGTTTACAGAAGTGCCAAAATTGTTGGTAGCCTGGAGGCTAGGACAAGAGACAGTGAGTGTCTGAAAACTTTACCTTGGCTTTCAGTACTGCAAAATATAAGTTCTTTGTCCACGATCTTCTATCTTTTCTAAATTCTAACCCTAAAAATACTTGGCCAGTGATATCTTCGTACCACGACACTGATAACATTTCATTACACGAGAGCGACATAGTACTTATTCCTGATAATGAGTGTCCTTGAAGCTTCAATACATATTTTTCATCTATTTTTGTGAAGAAGATTGTAACACAATTTTTAGTTTCCTGACTTTGAGTATCAGCATATATGCCCCATCGATATGTCTATTGACGGCATCATTGAACTCGAGATAATCTCAAGTTATATAATTTTTGTGGCGTTGATGGAATGAACTCCAAAATACTAAAGAACACCATCACTACGTAAAGCAAAATACTATACCACATCTTCAGAATCTCACTAACATCAGGAGAGTTTCCTTCTTATTGGAAGATAGCAAAAGTTCTCCAGATATCGTGAAAGTTGCCCTGAAAAGCGGCGACAAACACTCAGAAGACAAGTATACACCGATTTCACTAGCCTGCATTTTTTTGTAAAATGCTCGAGTACGTCATTGCATTGGACATGTACAATCATGTAGAATCGAATAATTTTTTCGCCAATCGACATGGGTAAAGAGAGTTTTTCATGTGAGACACAGCTCTTCAATTTTACAACATACTTGCATTTCGACATGGACAGTAACTTACAGATCGAGAGTATATTTCTTGATTTTTCTAAGGCGTTTCATCGTGTAGCCCACTGCCGTCTGATTTGAAAGTTACCTGCCCTTAAATTGGATTCAAAGTAACTAACATGGCTTCGGAGTTTTTTTTCAAATCCTCAGCAGTTCACAATAGTTAAGAATCTCCCGTTTTCCATATGATATATGCTACCTCCGGCGTACATAGCTAATGACCCTCAAATAATCTAAATGCAAAGTTTTCTCTTCTACTCGAAAGCACTCGGTTTCTGATTTTCCTTATCACACAAATCACAATCAAATTTCTCCTGTCACTATATACAAGTAGTTAGGAATCCATCTAACGTCAAACCTTTCCTGGAACCTTCACGTCACAACCATATGTGCTAACGCTTCGTAGTCACTAGGGTACCTACGTCTAATCCTGCGAAATTCTTCGACCAACATCCGCAAGCTAGCTTTTCAGACATTTGCTCACCCGCAGCTCATATACACCTTTCCAATATGACCACCCTCTCATGATAACTTAATCAGTTTATTAGAATCAGTACAAAATAGGTCCGCTGTGTTTATCTCTTATAACTAGCATCTCACGTATAAAACAAAATCTTTCACTTCCTACACTCACCCCGCCGTGGTCGTCTAGTGGCTAAGGTACTCGGCTGCTGACCCGCAGGTCGGGGGATCGAATCCCGGCTGCGGCGGCTCCATTTCTGGTGGAGGAAGAAATGTTGTAGGCCCGTGTGCTCAGATTTGGGTGCACGTTAAAGAACCCCAGATGGTCGAAATTTTCGGAGCCCTTCACTATGGAGTCTCTAAAAATCATAAGGTGCTTTTGGGACGTTAAACCCCACAAATAAAATCATCACTTCCTACAATCAGTGCTCATCGGGATTTTGCTCTCATTTATTTGCTTCACAAGTACACTTATTCCAATAAACAGTCTTCCTTGAGGCTTGAAGTTTCACCTTGCACATCTCACATATTACATAATCACCTCAGTTTCAGTAGCATGTACGAAAGCACTCACACACCCAATTCGTCAGCGCTTCCTCGTGCTATCTGATTGTGAAATTCACTTCCGGACTCTATTGCATGTGAAAAAAAACCTGATAAATTTTGTGTACTCATCATTTTGAATTACTCTCCATAAACTTGTCAATGTGTACTTTTTCTCTATTTTTATGGTTATTAGTGTTTTATTCGTTAATATTTATGAGTTTGTTATTTGTTTTCGCTAATTCATTGTACGCTGTTTTTTTTCCTTCAAATTGCTTGCGCGGTTCACAAAATGTATCACTTCATGTTCTGTGTAATTTGTTTTAGTTGCATATGCATCGATGTACTCTTTTCCTCCTTCTTTTTTTCATTATTAGCCAATATTTTACTCTGTTGGGAAGGTATGTGGTTACTTTAATCCATTTCATTCTGTATAATAGTAAGTATTCACTGTGTGTGATAATTTCTTTTGTGATGCCCCCCTTAACCTTTGCCTCTATTGTGGTTTTTAAGAACTTTTTAATCAAAGTAAATGTTAAACCACCAAGCCTTTGTGGAATGCGCAGCACTGTCAGAGCGAAAGCTGAAAAAGCATTTTTTCAGACCATTTTCCAAACACTCTTTGTGTACTGTTACAAGCGCATTTGCTGAGTACCCACTATGCCATAATTAATTAAAATTTTTGTGTACGAGGCTGGCGTTCATTATGCTATTTGCGTCATTTTTTGGAGAAGCCTGGTATAGGCTACACAGTTCCTGGGAAATTGCGCCATTTATATGCAGTGGCTGACGATGGTGAAGAATTACGCCCGAAGTGGGTACGCGTCACTGTTAATAGGTGATCAAGAACAAGTTTTCTAATTAGTAGGAGCACTAGGTGACCCATTCGTTACGCAATCGACATTGTGTGACGTATGGTTTTCCTTCAAAGTTCTAAAACGTTTTACTACTCATATTAACTCGATTCTCTTCCCGGCATCAAGCCTGCCTAAGGCCAGTTCGGAAAAAAGCTGCAAGCACTGGCGTTACTTTGTGCCAGAATACTACGCTGGCACGCAAAGAAGTCTGGCTCGAATCCAATTGTGTTCTCAGTGTTTTTTATTTATAAGTTTTTTTTCCTATTTCTTCGGTACTGATAACGGACACCGATGGTGGCGGCGGACAACTACGGCACTGGACGTGGCCCATGCTCTGAACTTATAACAACTTTCGCTGGAAAAGCTGTGTAAAAATTATTCCTAAGCGGCGCCTGAGCTTACATTAAATGCTGATGGTGCCCCCCATCACCTTTCACATAGAGCTTTACTTCCACAGCATTACGATACGCACGCCAAGATGGAGTATACTCCGCGTAGTGCTACATGCGCAGAACTTCCGCCCTCGTAGTTTTCCTTTCTGTGCCAAGAAACGTTATAGTGGAGCATTTTTTTCTTGTGCGAACGCTGGGAGCAATCATCATGTTTTACGCATGAAAAGATAGGCAAGGGCCAGCCCTTATAGCTGAAAAAAAAATACAAGTAGAAGTTCTTATGGTGTTAACTATATAGGTGGGCAAAGTCAAAATGTCGCGTTTTGTGCGGTGTCTCTTTTACCACACCCTATATCCTAAGATGTCATTCCGACTACAATTATTAAAACTGATTGTTATTCATGAAACATTATTAACACCAAACTCAGGCTATATAACGTATTGTGTTGCGTATCGAGCGTAGAAGCCTCCACTGCCATGCAAATTATTGCGCAGCGGCAAAACAAAACAACCAACTTGCAAAACAAAAGAAACAAGGCCAAAATAAAAGACGACAATCTCATTTAACACATTTTGTTTTATAAAATATAGATGTGAATAACAGAAACACGATAACTTATGTTATTTACGCTATGACTTTACATGCTTTAACGTTAGACGTTTCATAGCAAAAAACAGCATAACGACAAGTTAAAAACATCTCTATATATCCGTCTTTTGCTGACACGCCGTGTATTTAGAGAAAAAAACCTGCAGGCATCTCGAGATCTGGGTTCTCACACAACCTCATTATAACCTTTCTTGCATGCCTAAGCTCCTTGGAAAATGTCTGAACGGTGCTCGACTTCAAGCAAATTAACATAACAGAAGTGTGTTGGTGGGTATTTGATGGAATCGTTGAGCTAGACAACGCAAACTGAAAACCAAAGATGTCCTTGCGATTAGGTTGTCACGGTAAGGTGTGCTAATTTTACGCATAGCCGTTGCAAGAACATTTTCTCAATGCCACATAGTAAACAAACCTCATTTATTGGGCAAGTTACCTGTATTGGTTAAGGTAATTATTCATAACATTCACCCAGGCAACGCATTATTCTATCCTCGACGTATACGGATGATATATAATACTGTCGGTGCAGGGTGCCACCGATGGGCTGATGATTAAAAGATCATTCTCGTTCACTGCCTGCAGAGCCAGTGTTGTTTTCCTACATTAAAAAACATCCTACGCTGAAAATTTTCTTAAGAGAATGTTGGGGCAAATCACCATGCGGGAATTATGTTGAGCAGCGCAAGCTTGTCAATAAGAAGACGCTATTGCAGAAAAAAAAACACTCTGCAATTTCGTGTCATTTGAAGTCTGTATTTTTAACACATCAGGGCTTGCAGAGGAGAGCACGACGTTGGAAAGGAGGAAAGACAGCGTCCTTTCGGCCATGTCTTCTTTCTTCCCCACCAATGACGCGCTGCCCTCTGTAAGATTTTGGAGCCACTAGCCCAAACAAGGCAACAAGAGACTGTGATGAGCACATGGCCCAGTTTGGCGGTACGTTGAGCCTTCTTGAGAGTGTCGACTAATCATCAGGACGTACACCAGGCTCTCTGCAAGGTTGCGCGTGGCTGAAGGAAGGCATGCTGGCATCCATTCGGAGGCTTCGAAGGGGCTGGTCGGACGATATAAGCTAGATTCACACGCGTGGGTGAAAATCCCGCTGCTCAACGGACCGAATAGTACTATGAATAATTTTAATCAGACGCAGCAGCGGGCTCGTCGCGTGCACACAGCCGGAGCTACGCTCACGGAATCCACGTGCATACTCTCGACTTCTAAGCTTATGCAGCACACTTATGTGGTCATGCAGGCCACGCGCTGTGAATGAAAATTACCAGTTCACCACCAAAGCCACCAAAAACCGCTCGCCTCTTCCACTGTCACACGAAACACATTCTGTCGCTGCCGAAAAAATAAACATGTGGATTTTAAGCCGGCAGACTGCTTCTTAGCCACGCCAATCCGACCAATGTTGACAGATTTGACGCTAAATCATCTCGATCGAGAGGAGACAGCCGCCAAAGGGAGGCATTGAAATAGTGGCGACACATTTCCATCCGTATCGAGAGTAGAGGAGAGCGGATGAAACGAAGACGGCAAGTTTCGATGACGCGCACGTCACGTGGTGCGCCGTCCACTGCGAAAATTCCTCCTCCGTTTCCTCGTGTCAATTTTCCTATAAGAACAGTAATGGTGGGCGAAATGTTGGCGTCTCGGGAGATATCTCGTTAGCAAAGCGATTCCGTTTACGCGTTAAGCGTCGCTGATCATCGATCAGTTTAAAGGGCCCATGCTTGAAGGGCACGTGCCTTTCAGTCGTTCTACATGATTTCCCGCATACAGGCGAAATAAACTTTAAGCTTTGCATGCTATCTAAGGCAAATGACGGCTCGTTCACATGAATTTCTGCGAACGACCAATAAAGACGCATACAAGTCCCCGGTTAACGGTTATAGTTTAATATGTTTACACTTTCCGAAAACGTGATTTTAGGCTGTCGTATTCAGTTTGCTCTTGCGGCCACTTTCCGGAATTTAGATTTGTTTTTGGTAAATAAGGTGAGTTTATAAATCTTAACTAGAACCAACGTCTGTACATATATACGTTACTACTCCACATTTTTTTTTGCAGATTGTGCCACTAACGCACTTTGCACAGCCATCATATGTCGCGAAGATCGTGGCAAAATTTAACATCAGTCAATTAAAGTAGTCCTCAACGCATAATCCTAAAACTGCTGATTGTGATATCTCAATGAAACATGAATAATCATGTATATGCTCCTTATAGGTCCACCATTCAAATTATACCTCCCAAATGACACTTGCACCCACTCACACTTCGACACATTCCTATATTTAAATTTTCACACTGTCGCGCTATGCGGTGAAGAAAACCTCGCGTGTCTTGACATTAAGACGACAACACTAGAATGCTTGATTCATATGTGGGGTTTAACGTCCCAAAACCACCATATGATTATGAGAGACGCCGTAGTGGAAGGCTCCGGAAATTTAAACCACCTGGGGTTCTTTACCGTGCACCCAAATCTGAGCACATGGAGCAACACTAGAAGCTTTTATATAACGTCGTCCTGAAAAGTCATCGAGAATTAAAAAAAAACAACGCATTGCTATATTTCCCAACGACAGACTTGCACGAGCAGTAATAGACTGTAATGTCGTTTACCGCACAAAACTGCCGCTCTGCTCTGTGACGTTATGTGTGTGTGCATGTTTACCTACCCATTTTTTTATCTCCCTGTCTCTTTCAATCTCTCCCATACCTTCCACCTGTGCAGGGTAGCCTACCGGCTATGCCAACCTGGTTAACATCGCTCTATTTCCTCGCACCTATTTTTATTCTTTCATTTTAACAGACTTAATGGCTGTTAGTATATAGACAAAGGTATAAATAAAAATGAGCTCCCTTTTTTGCATGATATTTATTACAACGTGTAGCCTCCATGGCCTGGAACAGTGTGCAGGCCTTTGCTGCAGGCCTTTCGTGCGAGTAACCCATTTTTTGGCAATTAGAGTAGTGCATTTAATATTAGTATATAAACTCACCAATACAAGATAAAAAACAAAGTATGAGAACCGACCGTTGAAGCATACAAACGAGATGTTTCGGCTTCCCAAACGAAAGCTTTACTCTTAACAGCTGCAGTCACAGGAAACAAAACACCTTTTTTTATCTCTTACAGTTGGGGCTCATATTTCACTTGGTAATATAGTGCATCCTGGGCAGACGTTCTTTCCCTAAACCACAATTTACTTCGAAATCATACGCCTATAAAGAAGATCTAACATTGCGTGATGTGACATAAACGTCAGTATTGTCGTAAACACAGTCAAACGCGACAAAGCAGTTTTTCAGGCATTGGAATAAGCATATACCCGCATATGTTATGAGGGGAAAAAACGGGTTATATAGATGGCCATAAAGCGGAAACAAGCACAACTGAATACCCCATACCACTTTTATGCTGCGCAACCTGTTATTATTCTTGAAGGATTATACACAAGGTGCCAGCCAGCATGTCGTCACTGCGACAACGCCCACATGTATAGCGTCATAGCCCGCTCAAAGTGTGGTCACGGCAAAGTTTCGGCCTGAATGAGCTATTCTAATAAGTGCGTAGGAACTAGAAGAAACAGCGAAATATAGAATATTTTAATATGGCTGCTGAAGACAGTGAGACTTTTATGGCCGGACGTGCAGCTTACTGGACGCTTTACGTGCTGCTAACTATTCTAACGCGCGTTCTAGCTTGGCACCTTGGTGCTGAAGCTGTTCACTATAACATGCTACTTAACGGCCACAGTTTTGTTCGAACAAAAACTGACTAGGATGTTTCGCTTGTGTAGTATACGTCTCAACCGAACACATTAGTTTTTTTTAAATACCGTGACGTAAACACGTCTCTTCTCCCCCGCTTTTATAATTGCGTCGTAAGAGAGCATGCTTTAAACGAAAAACAAGACTTTTAAGGTTTAATTACTAGCACCTCAGCACGCACACGTGTTAGAGACGCAAAGACCTAGCCTTTATAAAGCTTTCGCTGGACTTGAGCCTGATGCATCAATACAGGTACATCAAGTTTTTGCGGCATTGTCCTCGCCAATCTATAAAACGCTGCAGAAGCGGCCAAAAGACTTCTCTCCAAATGAAATTGAATTGGACAGCGGAGGGGCGTCGCAAGAACACAAGTTTCTTCTTCTAAGACGGTGAAATGCGACACGAGATACTCCAGAAAAAATCGAGAACGGCAGCTGTACGATGGGAGTTCTCGACACACAAGGATTCCTTCTTGTTATTGAATATATATATATACGCTTGCGCCTTGGAGCTCAGAGGCTGCCCCTAGTGCACTAGTATTGAGTTCTAACTTAGTTGCTGAAGCTTGCGATGGCGACGTGAGGAGTTCTGCGCCGTTGGTGGCTCACTCGTTGATTAGAAAGTGAGTGTGTCGTCGACAAATTGATCTCAAGACATTGCTGCAGAAAGACATTTTTTGCAAAAAAAAATTTTCTCCCGATGCCCCTTTGAGTGACACGTGTTATGATGAAATTGCATTGACAGTGGCATCTTTTTATCTTCACTTCCTCAGTGAAATGTAGCGAGAGCATTTAAAGGTAGTGTTACTGCAAAACTAAAACCGATAAAAAATAATGAAAACGTTCTTTTTTGTAAGATATACTGGGATCCGGATGCAAGAGCCTCAGCTAGGGCCATGTAACATATCCTAACGCGATGGCGTTAAAGAGCTCGTTTCGTAGAATTTTCCGTGTCAGCGTCAGTGCCGACGGCCATGAGTGACAAATAAGCGTCTTTGCATGAACGAAATATCGAGAAAGATCAAAATAGCATATCTTTCTAGGTCGAAGCGAAGATTAAACCTGGTCGTTTGCGTGGAAAGCAGGTTTCTGGCTGTAAATGGAGGGAAAGTAACTTCCTCTGCTTGGAAATGCTGTGAAGATAACTCGTGTTTTACAAACACATACGTGTTGTGTATACGCTTCACAATACAGGTAATATTGCATTAATATAGCGTGGTGTTATGTCCGGTGTTGTCGTCAGCCCATAGACGTACGCGTTGATCGCGGTAGTCCAAAAAGCTCAGACAACCTCGAACGGTTAAAAACAAGTATATTTCTCTTCGGATGGAGGCGGCGGCTGAACTGCCGGGGGAAACGACGGTGGCTTGTTTTCGCCGAGCGGGGGAAGGGGAGGAGTCAACATCTGGAAGCAGTTTCAGCATCCGGTCCTTCGCGGGTTCGGAGGCTTGCTTGTAACACAGGGGTGCTTAGAACACAACATCTCCTCCCTCCTTAGCTTGTCGCTTGGAAGCGATCTGGGGGCCGCCATGGGCGCGTGGACGCTCTGGACGCACTAGGAAGAGAAGCCTCCGCTCGCTGGGTGTCGTTTCTCTTGTGTTCAGGGCCGGCGGGCGGCGGCGCCGATTCATCTGGTGTGAGATGCCAGGCTAAGTGGAACGAAGCTTCCATCGAGGTGGCTGCTTGAATGGGAGGTTCCCTTGGCAAATTACCTGAACGTAGCTGATTAAGGTGGTGGCGTGTGGCCTTTCCACCAATGTCGACGAGCCATGACCGCAAACCTATGCGTTTGAGTGCCGTCGCTTCAACCCAGCCGGGCATTCTGTGGAACTGGCAGGCGTATATGCGCTGTCCACTTTCAATTCTCCTGCTATGTGGGAGCTTTTCTTCCTCCGACGGTGCTTTCGCTGAGGGCTCCGGGACAATTGCTGTCCGCTGGGTTCTCATTTCTCGTCCGAACATCAGTTTCGCTGGCGTTTGATCAGTAGTGCTTTGAACAGTGTTGTACTGTCTGAAGAGAAAGCGCGCGATGCGGTGTTGCATTGTCCCAGTCTGGTCTTTAGTAAAAGCGCGCTTTAGCTCAGCCATGTAGCGCTCGGCTTGTCCGTTCGTAGCCGGGTGGTAAGGAGCTGATGTAACAGACGAGACGCCGTTGTCGCTGTAAAACTTGAGAATCTCCGTGGACACAAACGGAGTGCCATTGTCCGAGACAACCTTGCGCGGTAGGCCAAACGTTGCAAACAACGACCGCAGAGTGTCGATAACTGCTGCCGATGTCGTTGTAGCCATTTTTTTTTGCCTCCAGCCACTTGGTGTATGCGTCTACAACCACCAGGAACGAACACCCTTCGATAGGTCCAGCAAAATCAATGTGCAGGGTGTGCCAAGGCGTGTCTGGTCTTTCCCATTCAGAAATAGGGGCTCTTGGCGGGCTTCTGTGGTTGCATTGGCAAGGCTGGCCATCGTGAACTGTTAATTCTTTATCATGGTCGATACCAGGCCACCACATATAACTTCTAGCGCACTTTTTCATGGCAACAATGCCTCGATGACCTGCGTGAACAAGCGGCATGGCCTGTTCGCGAAGTGCCGCTGGAATTACAACTCTTGATCCCAAGGTGACGCAACCGCGATGAGTGCTCAACTCCGCAGCTCGCTTGCGGTAAGCGTTGAAGTGTTCACCCTTTAGCTTCTGCACGTTGCCTTCTTGTATAGCTGCGTAGACTTCCTTCAAGACAATGCACTCCTGCGTTGATGCTGCTACCGTGTCAGCTGTTAGCGGAGGGTTCGGCAGCGCCTCGAACATAAGTATATCACCCGGCGGGGGTGGTTCATCTATTGTGGTGTCTAGCGGCAGGCGGCTTAGTGCGTCGGCGTTCTGGTGTTTCTTCCCCGTGCGATGTACGAGTTCGTAATCGTACGCCGACATCTTGATGCACCATCGTGTCATTCGCGGCGACAATGTCTGTGGCATTGGCTTCTGGGGACCCATAATACCCAATAAGGGCCGGTGATCTGTTATGAAAGTCACTTTCCTGCCGGTAATGTACTGCGGAAAGTGATCTGCTGCGTAGACGATGGCAAGTTCCTCTTTATCTAGCTGGGAATAATTCCTCTCTGCCTGCGATAGGGTGCGCGAAGCAAAAGCGATCGGGGCTTCCCGTCCCTGGTCGTCAACTTGGGAGAGAACTGCTCCCACTCCATATGGTGATGCGTCACAGGCTAGCAGTAGGGGTCTCCTTTCGTCGTAGTGCCGCAGAACAGTAGACTTGCGAAGTAGTTGCTTAGGGGCAACAAATGACTCTTGGTGGCGTGGCGACCAAGTCCATGGAACTTCTTTCTGCAGGAGCTGATATAGATCGTCGGCCACTGTAGCTCGATGTTCTAAGAACCAGTCGTAGAACGTCAATAGCCCCAAAAACGACTGCAGTTCTTGCTTGTTAGTAGGCGCTCATGCTTTGGTGATTGCACGCACTTTGTCTTCAGTGGGATGGATACCCTGCGCGTCAATTTGATGTCCAAGAAACTTCACTTCAGGCACCACAAAAACACATTTTTCTTTACTGATGTGCAAATTAGCATTTGCTAGCCTTTCCAAAATGAGCTCCAAGCGTTCTGTGTGCTCTTCATTGGAGGCGCCACCGACAATAACATCGTTCAAGTAGACGCAAACACCTGGGATCCCGCTAAGTGTACACTCCATAAATTTCTGGAAGATTGCTGGTGCTGCAGATATTCCGAATGGTAGCCTTTTAACTTTGTAAAGACCCTTATCAGTGTTTATCGTGAGCAGTTCAGACGTTAATTCGCTCACCTTCAGCTGCTGGTAGGCTTGTGTCTAGTCGAAGGCGCTGAAGATTTTTCAACCTCGAAGCGTGCTAAAAACCTCTTCCGGTGTCGGCAGTGGATAGGAAGATGCTTTTGTCGCCAGGTTGACAGTGCTCCGGTAGTCTCCGCAGAGGCGTAGGGTACCTTTCTTCTTTCGGACGATGAGGCGGAAATGTTGTAGGCCCATGTACTTAGATTTGGGTGCACGTTAAAGAACCCCAGGTGGTCAAAATTTCGGAGCCCTCCACTAAGGCGTCTCTCATAATCATATGGTGGTTTTGGGACGTTAAACCCCACAAATCAATCAATCATTCTTTCGGACGACAACGAGTGGTGTAGCCCATTCCGAATGTTGCGTCGGTTCGATGATCCCTTGTTCCTGCAGTCGGTCAAGCTGATTCTCGACTGGCGTTCGTAGGGCGAAAGGCACCGACCTAGCTTTCAAAAATTTCGGCGTCTCATTCTCCCGCAGCACCAGTGTGACTGGAGGTCCGTTGTTCCCTGGTATTTCTTCGGAGAAAACCGCTTTGTACTTATCTTGAAGCTGCTCCACTGACGGATAACTGGGTGTGTGGTGAACTCCATCAATGACCTCTCCAAGGGGGGTGAACGAATTTCGTCCTAAAAAGGCTTGATCCAGAACCGTGGACGACTAGCAAGGGAAGCTGATGGGTCTGCCCGTTGTAGTACACGTCTACGTTGGCACAGCCCAGCAGTGGAAGGGAATGTCCGGACCATGTTCTCAGCTGCGTGTCGTCTTGCTGGAGAGCGGGCGCGTTCTCACGCCAAGTAGCGCGAAAAGTGTCCTCGCTGATGAGCGTACATGCTGCTCCGGAACCCACCTCAAACCTGATAGGGCGCTGGTGTACCATAATTTCAGTTGTAATCTTCGGTCTCGTTCCGAGGTTCACGAAGTCATATAGTGCCGATGACGTTAGTGCTGTTCAGCTTGTATCTTGCGTCAGGCCCTCCTGTTCGTCGACATTGTTGTTCCGTTGCACTGAAGTCTTCGGCCCGAGCTGTTTGCGCTTCGAGATGCATGCCCTTTCAATGTGTCGCAGTTTTTGGCAAAAATTGCAGGTCGCTGTCTTGTATCGACATACCCGGGGATCGTGCATGTCGTCGCATCGCCAACAGCGCTGTGTCTTTCTGCTCGATTTCGCCTTAGACGTGGAATGACCTGACTGCCGACTAGTGTGATGCACCGGCTCGACGTTCCGTCGAATATCCCTCTGCTGGTGACCGGCGCTCTCCGCTCGTTGGGCGATGTCGTAGGCTTTGGAGAAGGTGAGACCCGTCTCCGCGAACAGGCGTTGTTGTAGGCCTGCGGCACGCAGTCCGCACACAAAACAGTCACGCAACATAACGTCCAAGGGGAGCATAGTGCTGTTCGCCGGTGTGGCAGTCGATCCTCCCTCTTGCGCAGTAGCTGCAGCTGTCGCGGTCAACGTCCCGAAATTGCAGTCAGCAGCGAGCTTTTTGAGAGCCACTACGTATTCGGCCACTTTTTCGCCTTCCAGTTGGTCTCGCCGTTGGAAGCGGGCTCGACAGTAGACCTCCGATGGCCTTGGGTCATAGTGCTCTTGTAGCGCTGCTACGATGGCGTCGTAGTCAATGGCTGCTGGAGTGCGTGGCTGAATCAGGGCACAGACTGTGTCGTATGTCTGCTCCCCAAACGGTGTTAGCAGGTTGGCCCTCTTCATTGCTGCATCAGTGATGTTGTTAGCCTCGAAGTAAAATTGCAGGCGTCCAAACCACGATGACCATGATGAGCCATTGAATTCGGGTAGCCGACTTGGGAGCCCGTGCGTAGCCATAGCTTGTAGCTTGTCAATATCGTTGCGTAGCGTTGGTCCAAATCCACTTCCTCGTCGCCACTGTTTTGTTCGGTGTTGTCGTCGGCCCATAGACGTACGCGTTGGTCGCGGTAGTTCAAAAAGCTCAGACAGCCTCGAACGGTTAAAAACAAGTTTATTCCTCTTCAGATGGAGGCGGCGGCCGAACTGCCGGGGCAAACGACGGTGGCTCGTTTTCGCCGAGCGGTGGAAGGGGAGGAGTCAACATCTGGAAGCAGTTTCAGCATCCGGTTTTTCGCTGGTTCGGAGGCTCGCTCGTGACACAGGGGTGCTTGGAACACAACACGTGGTACAAGCATGCATAGCCATCGTTTTCAGAGCATTTGATTATGTTAACTACGCCATGGTTTAGAGCTGGTTACCCTTACAAAAGACACGTACATCATTGCTCGTATTCCATTACTTCCACTTGGAAGGTGCATAATAAGTTCGCCAACGTTTTACGCGCATTATTGCCTGTAGTTCAAACAAGGCTATCCATTCCACAGAATGCAGCCATATATGCGAAAGCTCAGCTAACACTTTCGGGTATATCAACTACGCTGTTGTAGACCCGCAGGTCGCGGGTTCGACTCCCGGCTGCAGCAGCCGCATTTCCGATGGAGGCGGAAATGTTGTAGGCCCGTGTACTCAGAATTTGATGCACGTTAAAGAACCCCAGGTGGTCAAAATTCTCGGAGTCCTCCACTACGGCGTCTCCCATAATCAATTGGTGGTTTTGGGACGTTAAACCACACAAATCAATCAATCCATCAATTACGCTGTTGTAATCCACCATTTAAACATCTCAAATAACAATATACAATAAACATTATCCATTAAGTATGTTTGAAACAGGCACAACGACCACATTATCGCAGACGCGTTCAACTTTTAAAGGTGAGGCTTAAGGGTCACCCCTATTTTTAAATTAAAGTACACCCCTTGGGGGTAAAAAGACCAAGTGGTCATTTAGCAACCCCGTCCTTCTTGGCGCGTTTCTACCGCAAAATTGTTCTTCTAACTTATTTTCTAAAGTCTAGTTCAAATTAGGTGAAAGCTTCTTTGCGCCGCTCCGACGCACGACATCAACGATACAAACGTCGGGCAATTACTAGTTACACACAAACACTATGCTTACACCGATAATCAGTATTACCGTTGGCAAACAGTAGACGTCGGTATACCACGTATCGTATGTGATGGTTTTATACAAAAAATTGTCTATAACTGGGAATGGATGAGTAGAAAGACATTTCATTCGATTCCATAACGCAATTTCTATTCACTTTTCTATTTTAGACTCCGCATTTCTATCAGGAAAACGATATGAAATGAATAACCTTGCAATGGCTCCAACGTGTGAATGCTCATGAATAATCATTAAAAAACCTGGAACCAAATTCACGATACTTTCATTCGTAAGCGCTTCTCCCCTTTAGTCAGCTGGCTTCCGTAATGGTGCGCGGGACAGCACGATTGAGTACGACACTTGTGTAACGTGTTTTTTTTTTATTTCGCTCCTTCTTCAAATACGTCTTCTGAAGTGTATACATGTACCAGAAGGACGCATGTAATGCGACAATTGACCAAGAGCCTACAACGCAAGCATGACAAACGGAGCACGTCGACATGCAAGAACATTTGCATAACGGCTAGATAGTACGGGTTTACGATCAAGCTTGCACTCAACTAATATTGGTAGCTGAGGCAAAACATACACACACATAAAAAAGTTCACTCGACAACGATCTATTTACATTTGGCTTGAGCAATTACTAATCACTTCCGCCTTCTTGAAGTATGCAGGCGCGGTGCATGCTTCACGAGTTCAGTTCGAATGTTCGAGGCCTAAAACGCGGCTTGAATAACGAAAACCCAGATATACTCCCCCCCCCCCCTACCGCGTCGCGCGCGTGCCTTGAATTTTATTGCGAACGCAGCGATAGGTGAGTTCGCTGTTGCAATGCCAGATCGTTTTATCGCTTTGTAGAGGAAATGCTCGCAGGTAATTAGAGTGAGATACAAAGGTACATGCAGTATATTTTGGAGGGTTGAAATGGAGACACAGATTTAGTTTTATCACCTCAGCATTTCCAAATGTCAGGCGAAGGTAAAGAGAACAGGTTAAAAGGCCGGTTATCGCGTCTTCATTGAGTTATTGAGCAACCACAAGTGTCACAATTTTTTTATGACAGGACGGCGGAAGTCTTGAGTCTATTTGTGCACAGCGGTCCCGATACGATTGTCTATAGCTTCTTGATAGCTGGCCTGCGTACATTCGCCCATGAAACGACCCCACAAGATATATCAATGTGGCATTCAGTATTTGTGACCGCTACGCAATTTAGAAAATGCGCTCGTTACACTTTCCTTTATCATACATTCTGAAATCTTTTTAAGTGTTTTTCTTGTAGTAAAATGAAAGAAAAATTGACGTCGTTTCCGTAGTACCATTACGAGCCTTGGAGAATTGCATTCCGCGTCTTTAATTAGGGTTTTCTTGATTGCTGCGCACGGCGAGAAAACAGTTTTTTGAGAACTCGCTTTATTGTCACCGTACACACGTGGTAAAATTTTATTTTGTGCCCCTTTGAAGTTGAAAATTGAAGAAACTAAGAAAAAAATTACCAGCACCTCAATATATAGAGAATGAATCAAAATAATAAATAAACGTAATGAGGCTCCTAACTAGGCTCATTGCAATATAAGAGAAAGATGCAATCATGCGCCCATGTGAAGCCACCAGCTGCAATGACAATCCGCACGGACTTTTTGAGTAGACAAAAAAAACCTTGCTGATCGCTAAAATTTTCTTTTTTTGTCCGGGATTTGGAGCTGGAACCAATGAATATACAGGTTAATCTTAATCATTTGAGTTAACTAGCTGAGAAGCAGATCACAGCACGAGGGTGTACTATTCATCAACCCGAAGCAAAGAGAGAATGAACTCTTTTATAATTTAAGAAACTTTCTTCCGAAAAATTTGTCTGCGTTTATGTTACAGTTTTTATAGACAGGAAAAAAAGGGTTGATTCTTGTTTTGTTTTTTTTTCGTTCGTAAGGCTGCTTTCATTTGCACAGAACTGATTCGCCAAAAACTTGGGTAATTTTTTTTCTACTTTAGCAGTTCAGCCCACCACCCGCACAGCATTCCAAAGCACCTCCTGCCCCCTTAAAAAGGTAAATGTATGCTCATCATCGAAATCATGGGAAAATTGAAATCTTGCACCACTTCCCTTCGATGTCAGACAGGCAGTTAACGCCGTTTTTGGAGCATAAAAGCGAGCGCAGCCACGATTGTATGTCCTGAATCATGATGACAGACCATTTTCGAAATTCCGCAATATAAACCACTGCGCCTGAAGTCGACTAATGCGCTATTGACGCACTGATGCATGGCCATAATGCAGAGATCACACGGAAACTCACGTTGATCACTTGCTCTATATTATGTAGGCTAGCGCTTCATTGGTTCGCTATTTCTTTTAACATTTTCGCCCTTTTGCTTGTGCCCTGGTCTAGGAGAGCAAACGAAAACTATATATATATAGGTACTCCTCAGCTTCACCTACCTACCTCTTCTCTTCGTTTACAATAACGCAATTTAAAAAGTCAACGTCTCAGAAGGGAAAGTTTTGGTAAGGGGTAGTATTTTTTCAGGGCAGGTCTAAACTCTGCTTTGCTCTTGGCACGTTTCATGTGCAATGGTTTTTCAACTCTTCAAGCATAAAAACTCCTCTGATATTCTTTCTTGTTTAAACGTTTGGTTCATGGTGGTGACCGGCAATCTTCGCTGTCAATGCTTACGGCGCATCCATGTCACTAAACTAGCTGTGGTAAGCAGTGCGTCTTCACTGTTTCCTCAATGCCGGCGTCAAGAGGGTGCGTTGCTTTTACTTAAGTAACACTTGAGTAACAGCAGCAGTAGCAGTTGCAGAGGTAGTAGTTACTACATGCAGAAGGAGTAGTCGTAGTAGTAGTAGTAGTAATAGCTATAACAGTAGTGGAAGCAGTACAAGTAGAAGTGACAAGATTTTGACAAGCCCTCCTGAATTAGGATCAATCTGGTGTTTATTACTAGTGCATAAACAGAATTAAACGATTTGTGGTATTCATTGCCCTCATGATATCCAGTGGCTTTTTCGATAATATTTACCAGTTCATTCATGATCATACCATCGACAGCACAAAATCGTTCTTTGAAGACTTCAATGTTCCGGGCACTAATTGGCCTTCTCTTAAATATTCCGCTAGTAATTCACCGATATATAGGGGATTACTTCCATTTTCCTCGTTGCATAACTTGATAAAATTGATTGACAAAAATACTCAACAGAACTCTATACATGACGTAGTGTTTATCAGTGACAGTCTTGCTAACTTAGGCTTTATATACAATATATTAGAGGGCATATTGGACAATGACGCAGCCTTTGTACACATTAAATGTCAATCCCCCAGGAATGTTTTAACTAATTTACATTTCGCAATTTCAACAAAGCTGATGACACGTCTATCTCTGATACTTTTGCGGAAAACTTCGAGCATTTATTGTTACTTCGTACCACGTCTCTTGTTGACAATCTTGTCAGGTATTTTGAGTCATTACTGAAGCTTGGCATCAATAATTACTTTCCATTAAAGAAACGATTAACAAGCTGATTTGGATTAGCAGAGATATATTGCACTTTTGTCACCGTGTTGCCACACTGCATACAACCAGATACGCTAACCCTGAGCTTCAAGGTCCCTTTGAGAAAGCCAAGGCGCGCTGTCACAAAAAATGTCAAAAACTTCTACTTTCCTGCACAACTTCCAGCATTACTTAAATCCACTCCTCGCAGATCTTGGACTTCAGTCTTGCCTAGTGCAACCACGTCCTCGTTCAAGATTATTGATACCAATACAAAGGACTCCAAAGAAGTTTCTAATGCATTTAACTTCATATTTTCAGTCAGTTTTCAACCTAGACAATCATGCTGTTTCTATCTTTATACATGATGTACAAATCAATAAACTAGGTGACATTGTACTAAGCTCTAAAGGTGTATTGAACCTAATATTGCATCTTGACACAAAGAAACGTCCTGGTTCAGACGGCATACAGAATTCTTTTCTTGTGAGCTACTTCACGTAGACAGCCCGTTACCTTACAGTGATCTTCCAGAAATCTCTAGACTGCAGTGAAGTACCATCTTTTGGAAAACAGTGAAAGCATTGCCTTTGTACAAATCTGTTGATAGGCAACTCTTATCTAAAGTAGGCCTAAATCTCTCACACCACAGTCATGCAAGATGCTTGAACATATTGATACGAAGCTTCACTACGAGGAAAAACAACCCAGGTTTGCGATTGTCGTTCAACCCCTGACAAGCCTTCTACGCAAGAACAACCCGTTTCAGTGGACCTCCGAGTGTGATGCCACTTTTCACCAGCTGAAGTGTTTGTTAACTTCACAGCCAATACTTCGGCACTTCAATGCTTCGTCGCCCACGGAAATTCACACAGACGCAAGTGGCATTGGTATCGGTGCCGTTCTCTTTCAGCGTTTTGGCAAGAAGGAACAAGTTGTAGCGTACGCAAGTCGTTCTTTAAGCAAGCCGGAACGAAACTACACAGTGACCATACAGGAATGCCTAGCGGTAGTCTTTCCCGTACAATGATTTCTCTCATAGATCTATGGTCGCCTGTTCACTATCATCACAGATCACCATTCCCTGTGTTGGCTGGTCGACCTTCGTGACCCATCCGGCCGCCTCGCACGATGTGACCATTTCCACGCTCCTCAAAAGGTAACCGGTGGATAATTGTATGCACCGACTACCTGACGCGGTACTAAGAGACGGATGCCTTATCCTGCGCCACGGCAGTCCAGGTTTCGGAGTTCCTGCTGCATTCAGTCATCCTCCGACACGGGCCACCTCGCGTGATAATAAGTGACCGTGGACGACAATTTACCACTGATGTTGTGGAATCATTACTTCGTTTGTATGCCTCCAACTTCCGACACTCACCTGCGTATTATGCACAAACTAACGGCCTCACCGAGCGTAAAAACCGAAGATTCATCAACATGTTGTTAATGTACGTCACCTCGAACCACAACAACTGGCATGAAGTATTATCATTTGTCACGTAAGCCTTCAACATGGCGAAACACGAAACGACAGGCTACAGCCCTTTCTATCTGCTCTACGCTCGTTCACCTCGACATAGGCTGGACACTTTCTTTCTTTTTGCCGTCCATGACAATTTGACAATTGCGGACACTTTGTGTCGTGCGGAAGAGACACATCGACTTGCCTGCTTACGTACACTGGCAGTGCAAGAGTCCTCCAGAACTCGCTACGACCGTCAACACAGGCATGTAACCTATGCCCCCGGTGATCTAGTGTGGGTGTGGACCCCAATACGCTGACGTGGCTTGAGCCAAAAGCTACTGGCACACTATGCCAGTCCTTTTGTGATACTCCGTCGTCTCAGCGAGGTCAACTATGAAATTGCACGTGTCACCACTAGTGGCCGACGTTCATGCAAGACAGAGGTGACACATGTTGCCCGCCTGAAGCCGTTTACATGAACGATACAAGAATGACTCGCCCAGAGGGCTTCGTCTGAGATAGGAGGAATGATACGAAGTGTCACTACCAGGAAAAACAAGGGAAGCGCGGGTAGAGAAGGAAGACTACGTTGCTTCTACTGCGATTCCCCTGGGTGAATACGAGCCATGGCATGGAATGATCATCATCATCATACTGCAATCGCCGAATCGGTGACTATTAAAGCCTCCCCCCTTAAGGTACCTTACCTTACGTAACAATATTATTCACAATCATAACATAGAAATCCTCGACTCAAATGAAGTTCTAACGTCAGCTCAGCACGGTTTCTATTGTCGCTGCATTACTGTTACACAATTAGTTGATCTCGTTCATGGCGTCACCCCTAATCTATAGATACAGAAAATCAAATAGGTGCCATTGTCATTGACTGCTTTGAAGCTTCTGACTGTGTACTTCATTATAAATTGCTAGTGAAACTTGATTCTATTCTATACTCAATAAGTCCCGTCTTGTTTCTTGAATCGCCAGTTCTCTTTATTCTCGCTCACATACTGTTTCTTTCAATTCAGTAGAGTCATTCCTTGTTTACGTCAAGTGAGGTGTTGCGCAGGGAGTTGTACCTGGCGCGGTATTGTTCCTCATATATAAAATGATTTGCCACACTGTACCTCATCTAAAATATGGCTTTATGTTGACGAATGCGTACTGCGCGAATCCTTCAATTCTGCGGAAGATCATCACCATCTTTCACTGTCATTCATTTCTTTCAGTGCTTGGAGCAAAACATGGCGGATGAACATCAATTTCATTAAAAAAGACGTCATGCCAATTACCAATGGGCAGATTCTGTTTTCATTCCATTATCATCTGGATGATATACAACTTAACAGTGTCACAATATAAATATCTTGGTGTGATTCTAACAAAAAATCTTTCCTTGGCTAACCACATCAAATGCATAAGCGGGAAAGCTCTGAAAAAATTAGATTATTTGCGCTGTACTTTGAATAAATTCTCCCGAGATACCGAAATTAGTCTGTATGAGAAGTTGATTCGGCCTATTTTAGAATATGTGTCTGTAGCTTGGTACCTTCACAAACAAGATAGCATAAAATTGCCCAACAGCGTCCTTCGTAAAGTCATCCATTTCATATGCCGTAACAATAGCCACAACATCTCACCCTCACAGGCCCTGCAATGACTAAACATTGTATCTTTGCATTTTTGTTACCGTATTGCATCTACAAAACTATGATATAGGTTTATCAAGTCCTCCACTGGCATACTTGGCGGGTAACAACATAGCGTTTATGGATGAAACTTGCACGCGCAGCTCCCAAAACTTGAACATAAAGCATTTCTTTGCGGTACAAACACATCCGAATTTAGTTTTTTTTTTCTGCATACTATAGAGCTCTGGAATTCCCTACCGAAGAGGATTCGCTTACTACCGATAAATAAATTTATTGATGCCGCTACTGATTGATTAATTTGTAGGGTTTAACGTCCCAAAACCACTTCTGATTATGAGAGACGCCGTAGTGGAGGGCTCCGGAAATTTTGACCACCTGGGGTTCTTTAACGTGCACCCAAATCTGAGTACACGGGCCTACAACATTTCCGCCTCCATCGGAAATGCAGCCGCCGCAGCCGGGAATCGAACCCGCGACCTGCGGGTCAGCAGCCGAGTACCTTAGCCACTAGACCACCGCGGCGGGGCATGCCGCTACTGGCTACTTCGAACATATGTATGTTCTTGTTTGTAATATGCAATGTGTTGTTTTCTTGCATATCGCTGTAATGTATTTAAATTTTATATGATTGTTTTTTGCTCTGTTCCTTTCATCCTGCGTTACTCATCATCTCCTGCTATAAACCTGTACTTGGGCTGCAGTATAATCAAATAAAATTAAATAAAAATACAAATAATAGTAGTAGTAATAATAGTGGAAGCAATAATAGTTATTGCATGTAGAAGAGGAAGTAGCAGTCATAGTTGTAGTAGTAGTAGTAGTAGTAGTAGTATTAGTGGCAGTAACAGTAGTAGTGGCAGTAGTAGTAAGATTGGAAGTCGTCTTGTAGTAGCTGGCGTCACGCAGGTCAAGTGACCAGAGGGTGGATCCAATAAAGATTCAAAAGATGATGACAAAAAAACTAATGACGATTACAATGATTCTAATGGGGATGTTTGATATGATTAACAGGAGACTTACGACATCTCGTGATTTTGCTGAGTTAAAACTAGCGCGCTTGAAGCTTCACTGCCTAACCATGTGAAAAACCCAAATTGGGCTGATTTATTTTAAAAATTTGTTCTCGTATGGTTCTTTGCCGTTCCCTGTTTGCCGAACGCGGCCCGACCTAACTGGTATTATTCGTCCTGCATTGGCAAGCTCACCAAGGTCCTCTGTGTGAACCGTTGGTGGCAGGCAGCGAAGCCTGCGTATAAAGGCGGGTGACCTTGAGATTGAGGCTTAAAACCGGGCTGTAACGCTGTGGCGAAGGGCGCGCGGGCTGCTGCGTTATAGCTCAGCCCCTGCTTTCACGCGGGAAAGCAGCTTGACAGCTCGCAGGCATTATTGTTCCCGCGTGCTATATGCCCCCCCCCCCCTTCCTCTTGTCTGTTTGTAATGCATGAACCTTGCGAAGGCACTTAGAGCCTTTTACAGACTGTAATCCACTGAGAAGACGATGTCGGGCAATCGTAGAATGCTGCCTTAATTTGCCTCTATATGTGTGCATAGTGAACAAATGCCCGGTACGTGCATTTGTTCAGTCCTAACGACGTAAATCATAGATGCAAAATTGTTTAGTTCGGTGTCGCTACATTACTCAAGAAGGCATGTGTATAATTTTGGGGGGCTGGTGGTGCACTTTTTCTCAACCTAGCAAATGGTCCTCAGAATAGAAATCTGCACCACGTTTCTTTTCCGCGATCCGTCGAAAAGGCAATAACTATGATCACACAACAACATAACATGTCTGCTGCAGAATATTATGTCGCCTTAAGCCTAAGTGTTCGCTTTCCGAAATGAACGCGAATGCTTCATTTTATGATCGAAAGCCGTCGTTTTGGACTTAAGAGCGTGTTAGGAGAGGCTGAAGGAGCCATAAACATGGAAGTATCGCTGTTAAAGCATTCTTTTTATATTTAGCTCGCACTACATCGAGTTTGGTAGTTTTTTTTCGGCAGCTAGCATGCTGAAGGCGTTACCCAACAGGCGAAATTAGGAAATACATCTCAAAATAGAAGGTTGCACAAAAAACGTTAAGCGCTTTTTTTTTCCGAGTGGCATCATCACTGTCGGTAATTACCATGTGAGCTTCACCAGTACCTCGGGAAATCTGAGCACTGCTTCTATGATCGTGCCTGAAAGCTTCTTAGCAACGTCAAAGTATGACAACATGTTTACTCGACAAATGTTATCCACAATAAATTAAGTGCATCGTGAAGGAGAATACAGATCAGCGCATGCGCGTAAGACATTACTCAGCGGTGGCATCTGCGTGTTGCTTCAGTAGCTTTGTCGACAAGCAGTATGCATATTAATATATTCAAATTAATGCATACTGGCAAGAAATGTTGCACATTCACCTAATATGAAGCAACGCGCATTAGTAAAAATATGATAGTATCATCCTAAAATTAATCTACAGTAAAGAGAAGCCTGCTCATTAGCACATTAACGTTATTTCCACCTGATTTAACGCACGTGAAAGCTGTTGTCACGAATGATTTCTTACTGGTAGTATATTTTTCTGAGTCTTTCCTTTTGATCGCCGGAAACATGTGTTTTGGCCATATTTTTTGTAGAGAGAGCTCCACTAACCTGCTTCCTAATTTTGTGCTGTTTGCTATTGTAAGGTACTGACAAGAAAACCATGCTGTCTTTTTTAGAAGGTACACCAACCCTATAGAGCCAGTTTTTTCGTTGATGGTAAATATTCTTGCTCGATTTTCTTGATACGGGTTAGGAAACTGCACACAATAGTCCAGAAAACCTTTGAATGCCTGAATAGTGAAACTGCAGAAAAAGAAATATTGTTTTCACTTTCCAGGCCTAAATAACAGCCTTTAAATATTTCCACAGTTATATTATCTAAAATTCTCCTTCAATGCAAACTTTTATGCATGCCACGAATTTCCCCACCTGCCACAGACCCGAGGACCTTGCAATGAAAAATATCCTTCAGAACTGCGCAACACGTCGTGTGCCACGTATTAAATATAGAACTTACGTCAGCCTGGCGAAAAAGAAGGAAGAAGTGAGTGCTCTTGCGCGCTTTCCGCCATGAGCTACAAAGTAATTGGTTCTAGCATAAAATACATTACACAAGATAGCGCTACATCGTTCATGGTGAAACCCATACGTTCCTCGGGAGTGCTTGACAGTCGTCATTAAAGGCGGCACGCGTTACGTGACTTGCTTGCTGATGATATGTGAGGTATAACGTCTCAAAACGCGATATGATTATGAGAGACGACGTTGTGGAGGGCTCTGGAAATTTCGACCGCCAAGGGTTCTTTAACATACACCCAAATCTGAGCACACGAGACGAGTAAGAAGAGCACCTGTGTCGTGTGTCCACTTCTTTTGTCCCACTTTTTAGCGCTACTTTCAGTCGTCACAATGCACCAACAAACCCAAATTTCGACCGTGCTGAGCACACGGGCCAACAGCATATCTGCCTCCATGGGAAATGCAGCCGATGCAACCGGGATTCGATATCGAAGTCGGAACAACGGCTGTAGAACATTGGTCCTTGACGGTATACCATTGAGAACTTCAACTTTGAAATATTCTTGCTTGGGTGTAAAAAAACACACACAAGAGGTTAAGACTATGTATGGCTGAAACTTGGGTTCTAATTATTCGAACCTTTTATAATTTCCTTTGTCTATTCGCTGTGCTGTACGCTTTCACACAAACTTACTGGAAAAAACTTATAACAATGGCTTTCCTTACGTCTTTATAGAGGTGCACTCAGTGCAGCGCATAGCTGTATTCCAGAAGCAGCCATTCAACATGCCAGACAAATAAACCTCAGTGCGTATTTACTTTCTGTACCTCTTGATTTTGTCCTGAGCCTGATTAAGGTAGTCCTTTATAATTGTCTTTCCGCGGGCCCAATACCCAGCGCCGCACTTCTCAAAGTTGAAACTTAAAACACGTAGGCACGAGTGTTTTATAACAATGACTCCAACAAAAAGTCACATCTGCACGCAATGGCTTTAGGGTGCGCTTAGTAATTACTTCAAGTTAAAGAAAACCTGCGAACTTAACTTTATACAATATGTTCTCTCATTCTTTATTACTGCACGGAGAAGTTTATTACGGAATGATGAAGACGCCTCGTGCGACTGGAAGCAATCATATGCAGTTTTTCATGTACGTCAGGGGTTTAATTTTCGTTGATTTGCCAACAATTATAAGTCCTCATCGCAAGTCACGTCATTTTGTGCTAAGTGAATTATTTGCTTTGTCCAAACCTACTCGGGAGTAATCCAGAAATCTTGGAGTCATATGGTAAAAGTAGCAATAAATCGTCCTAAAGAACGTTTTCATTCGTTTGAGAAGTGTTTAATTGAACACTTCGCAGTAACTAAGAACATTAGTTCTACATTTCTTATCTTGTGCGCCCGAGAGACAGATCAAAGTTAATTAGAAAATTCTGCAATTCTAGTATTTCGTTTTTTTCTTTAGAGTGAGAAATTCAGCAGGCATCTGGTAAAGAGCCTATTTGACGTGGGTGAATGGCATACATGGTGCCGTGTGTCATCGTTGAACTTGCGAAATATTCAATACGCTGAACATCTCAGGTCCAAGTACAAAATTGATTAACGAAACTTGCACACGCGAAGGCCCTTTATTCCCTACAGACGAGTAACGTCCTAAAACTATAACTTATGATTATGAGAGACGCCATAGTGAAGGGCTCCGGAAATTTCAACCACCTGGGGTTCTTCAACGTACGCACAAATCTGAGCACACGAGCCCACAGTATTTTCGCCTCCATCTAAAATTCTGCCGCCGCAGCGGGGATTTGAGCCCGACACCTGCGGGTCAGCAGCCGAGTACCTTAGCCGCTAGGCCAACGCGGCAGGACCGAAGTTCTGGGACAAAGTTATATAACTTTTGTTCTCATTATATTTTTTTACAACACTCTGATTACTTCACTGCAAACTTTCACACCATTACTACTGAGCTCAATTACATTAGAAGGAAAATAATAACATACGTTTATTTATGGTTAAAACAGTTTTGTACGTCAATTTTTGATTATCTAATGTTATTACTTCTTAATTCATTTAATTATGTCCGCATTCTAACTTTTTGGTTGTACAAATTTAGGATTCTACAAGAAAAAATGTACCGTAACACATGTTTGCATGAAGTCACTGCTACACAATGTCTACATATTCTTTTCATAGTGCAGTCCCTTTCAGCTCAAGTGCACCGTCTGTTATGTACTCTCTACTTTGTGCCATATAATAGGTAACACCGTGTCAGTTCGCGGGGTCAAGTTTGCAGCCACATTTCGAAAGATGCTATCTGCTAGCAGCTCATGTGCTCCGTTGTAGAAGCAGGTTAGCCCCTTGTCGTTGAACTATCAGGCCATCCGCTACAGCATCTATCACAATCACATCGTGCTTTTTGAATGCAAAACCACCAATAATTATCATAAGAAGTATAGCCGCTTTCTGTTCAGACAGAGAAGGCTAAGTAGTAAGAAAAAAGCTCGAAAAACACAGTGCGACAAATTAACCTTCGCTACAAACGTAAGTAACGCAAAACTCAATGTTTGATAATATTACTATTTGAGTCTTGAGTCATTAAACATATGCCAACCCCTTCAAAATCTGCTTTCGGCCAAGCCTTTCAACAGAGTGAAATATTTCCTCAGCTTTGGTATACAGAACCTCATTAGAAAGCATGAACACGTAACCAATAGTTGTGGAAGGCTTCAGCGCCACGTTGGTTTGAAGCCACTGCTGAACATCGGGAACGCACGTTCCAGCTTTCACCGGTTAACCATTTGTACGGAATGTTTGATTGGTGATTTCTTAGTTACCGATCTCTGCTGACCCAATCCAGGTGGAGCAATTCACATAGCCACTAGCAAACTTATCCTTATAGAGAGAATTTTTTTGGTATGGCCAAGACGTCTTTCAAGTCCCCAAAGGGTTGTGAAAAAGCGGCCATGGCAATATAATATATTATTGCTGTATACAGCAATGTTGCTGTATACAGCAATGTTCGAATGATTCCAAATGTCTTCCAGGCAAACTGTAGCCATATACAGTTAAATTTAAGAAAGCATACAAAGACGCATAACGCATGCGTATATGAGGCAAAGAGAAATAGTGTGATGTATGCGCCTTATCGTGAATTAAAGTATGTTTACAAAGAGCATATATTTATCAAGTGTGTTCAAATGAGAGTAAATACTATTGGACTGTTTGTTTCTTTTTCTTTTACAGCCTAATAACCAGACAAACAGCGCTGCTAGAGAGAAGACATAAGGGGCCATACCTTGCAAGTTTTGACGGTAGTACATATTATATGAAATCAATAGAAAAAAATGAAAGAAGATTGAAAAAAAATTTGCAGATCCCACGTACAGTGGGAACCGATGATATGCGAAGCACGATATGTCTCTTTAAAATCAGCACAATGTTGCAAGGTGTAGGTAAATGATGTCGTATATGACTTGCGTGTCATGATTACCATGTTTGAACGTCTTGTTTATTTAAGGCATCTATTCAAATCACGTGATACCAAATTCAGTACATGTTGAGCTAGCGAAACGGCCGCGAGCGCATCATGAAGAGCCCAATATACTCTGATGTAGCGTTCACGAGCACGCACGCAGGGCACAGCGACGCTACGTTTGCAAATTGCGAGCACTCTATAGCTGACGCCAGGTGGGACCGGCGTGACCAGCGTCCGTCGGCGCGGCCCGACGGCAACCGGCGCGAAATGCGACGTGCGGCATTTCACACCGATGCGTTACCCAGACAACACTGGTTCTCCCTCTTTAGTGACGGAGGGAAACCGCATGCGCTTAAACGCGCATGCGTCAAAGCAACGCAGCGCGGCGCGCGCCTGCGAGTATATGGAAGGACCGGCGCCCGGCGTGGCAACGCCGCCGTTGGTTGGTTGCGAAAGTTTATTGAGGTCCTGCAAGGCGCGATTCAGCGCGCAGCGGGCGACTCCCTCGTCGGGACCGTTAGGCCAAGCCTAACGGCCGCTCCGCGGGCCTGCTGGACGGCCCATAGTTGGTCGGCCAGGAGGGAGCTGCGTAGGGCCGCCTCCCACCTGACCATTGTAGTGTTGGGGTTAGTGTACATTGCCTTGCACTCCCAGAGAATGCGCGCCAGCGTGGATACATCCCCGTCGTGACGCCACGAAATGGAACGCCGGAGAGCACGTCTACCGCGTCACGTCGAAATGTATTGGCGCATTGGCTGTGGCATGTAGTCATGTTCTCACACGATACACATCTCATGATTATCACACCTGCACCTGTCACATACCTTCGTCATTCATTGGCGTCACGTAATACCAAATATGGCATATGTGAAGCTGTAGTGAAACGGCCGCGAGCCCATCATGAATATGGCGTGTAGTCATGTTGTTACATGACACGCATGCCGTACTTATCATGTTTGGATGTGTCATTTACCTATATCGTCCATTCGCGTTGCGTAATACGGACTTTGGTACATGTTAAGCTAGCGAAACGGCTACGAGTACATCATGAGGGAAGCATGTAGTCATGTTGTTACATGACACGGATCTCATGTTTATAATGCTTGCACCATTATCCTGCCTTCATCACTCATTCACTTCCCGTAGTACAAAATTTGGTATATGTGACGCTAGCGAAACGGCTGTTAGCGCATCATGAGCATGGCATGTAGTCATGTTGTTACATGACAAGCAACTCATAATTATCATGTTTGCACTAGTCACATATCTTCGTTATGCATTCACGTACCAAACAACCAAATTCGGTATATGTGATGCTAGTGAAACGGCCGCGAGCTCATCATGAGCGTGGCATTTAGTCGTTTTGTTACATGACACGCATGTCATGATTTTCTTGTAAGGGTCCGTTGCTTGTGTTCGCCATACAATCATGTCGTACCATACGTTTTCTGAAACATGTCGCGTGAACGAAACCACCGCAACAGCAGCAGGATCATGAAATGTAAATCATGACATTCATGACCTGCATATCATGATTTTCATGTTATGACTATTCGCGTACGTTCCTCATACAGTCATGTTATGCCATATCACGTTGGGTACTGATACCATTATTGAAACGGCCAGGAAAGCTAAATGTCGAAGGCGGCTCGATAGATAGATAGATAGATAGATAGATAGATAGATAGATAGATAGATAGATAGATAGATAGATAGATAGATAGATAGATAGATAGATAGATAGATAGATAGATAGATAGGTTCAAAGTCACCGAAGTTCGCTAAAAATTGCTTCGCAATCAATAAGACTATGTTCATTCATAGCGATGACCTAAATCCGGCATACTTATGCTGTAGAAGGTATGCAAGAACTTTTTGTTAAACTTCCAGCGAGTTATAAAGCCCCGTGCTGTTAGGCCGGCCGTCACCAAAAAGGTTCCTGCACACTGACCAACAAGACTACGAGAAGCACTAACTATTACTTCCAGGACTACAAAAAATAGGCCCCCCAGTGCATCGGGAAGTGACCGCCTCTGTGACTCATTTAGTAAATCTTCGATTGTGTTTTACCAAGGTTTCAGCTTCAGTACCTATCAGCGGCAAATTGATTTTTCATAAGTCTTTATTCATGTACATTTATTTTATAAGTAATATACAACAATTAAATTATACAAACAATATTCCAGTTTTTTCACTAGCTTCATTGTCCACTAGTTTTATCAGGATGTGTTCACAAAGATCAGATATTGCACGAAACAGAAAATGAACAAAGGTAAATTTGCACAAAGCCGGACGGAACAAATCAAGGCAGTGCGGAAGTTACATTTGTGTCTCTTTCTTTCAATCTTAATTTTCACCTTTTTAACACTTTATTTTTTCTGTAGTATTGATCACAGTTTCTTTCTATGACTTTCATACTCCATATATTTTTTTCTATCAGGTGTCATTTATAACATCCTTCATATTTTTTTCTTGTTTTTGATTTCTAACTTCCACAATCTTTTCACCTCTTTTTAAATTCGAAGCGCTTCTTAGCGAACTGCGGCGAATTTGAGCGTATCTATCTATCTATCTATCTATCTATCTATCTATCTATCTATCTATCTATCTATCTATCTATCTGTCTAGCCGTCTATGACTTCCTGCTCTACCTGTCATTTCGTTCATGATAGCCATACCAAATTTGGTACGACATAACATCACAGCATGAACGTGAATAATTGACTAGTCAGAACGTGACGATCATGACATGTACGTCGTGAATGTCATTATTTACATTTCATCGTCTTGCTGCAGCTTTGTTTTCGTCCACATGATACGTTGAAAAACGGATATGGTATCAGATGAATGCATGCCGAATACAAGTGGCAGACCATAACGTGTAAATGATGACTTGCAGTCGTGAGTCACGACTACACGCCACGCTCATGGTGCACCATAGTCGTTTCGCTAGCTTTTCATATACTGACTTGGCATTACGGTACCTGAACGCATTAAGAAGGTGCAAACATCGATCTGACTGGTAAGAACATGATAGTTATGAGATGCGCGACATGTTAGAACATGAATACATGTCATGCTCATGACGCGCTCGCGGCTGTTTTGCTAGCTTTACATATACCAAATTTGGTATTACGTGACGTGAATGGATGACAAATGATATGTGGGGTTGAACGTCCCAAAACCACCATATGATTGAGAGAAGCCGTAGTGGAGGGCTCCGGAAATTTCAACCACTCTTGGTTCTTTAACATGCACCCAAATCTGAGCACACGGGCCCGAACGGACGACAAACGTAAATGAGGTAAACTAATCGTAGGAATATGATAATCATGACTTGCGCATCTTGTAACGACGTGACCACATGCTACGCCCATAGTGTACTCGCGGTCGTTTCACTAGCTTTACACATACCAAATTTGGTGTTACGTGACGTGAATGGATGACGAAGTTATTTGACTGGTGCAAACATGATAATCATGACAGGCGTGTGATGTAAGTGCATAACAACATACCAGGTTCATGATGCGCTAGCGGCCGTTTCGCTAACTCAACATATACTGATCTTGGTATTACGTGACGTGTATGAATGACCAAGGTAACTGACACGTTCAAACATGATAATCATGATATGCGTGTCATGTAACATGACTATATGTCACACTCATGGTGCGTTTGTGGCCGTTTCGCTAGCTTTACACGTACTAAATTTCGTATT
Source organism: Rhipicephalus annulatus (assembly GCA_013436015.1). Lineage (NCBI taxonomy): Eukaryota > Metazoa > Arthropoda > Arachnida > Ixodida > Ixodidae > Rhipicephalus > Rhipicephalus annulatus. The sequence goes on along the minus strand of WOVY01006134.1, from coordinate 73,333 downwards.
ATGTGACGTGAATTGATGACGAAGGCAAATGGCACGTCCAAACATGATGATAAGGATACGCGTGTCTTGTAAAACATTACGACTTGCTTGAGGCTGTTTAGCAAGCTCGACATATACGAAATTTGGTATGACGTGACGTGAATAGAAGACGAAGGTAAATAACATGTCCAAAAGTGATAATCATGATAATTAAGTCATGTACGGCATTATTTACGTCTGCCTCGTAACGTTAATTGTGCTGATTTTCAAGTGATATATCAACCACTCTCTTTCGTGGTTCTCATATCATCGATCCCCACAGTACATGGGATCTGCCAGATTTTTTGTCTACGGCTTACTCTCTCTTTCTTCTAATTTCGTCATTTTTGTCTTTATCTTTTTGATTTTCTTCCTTTCCATTTATTTATCTCTCCCACTCTCTCTATATGCTACGGTATCGCCCCAGTTGGTCCATATTTTTCAGATATAGGTGTTTTGCGCCCCAATACGAGCATCTTCACTGCAGAGGCACACGTGATATTATCGGCATATGCTGATTTTCCAGGCGTGGTAACAACTCTGAAATCCCTTTAAAAAACGCATGAAATCTATCCTTGTCTCTGTCTATTGACTTCTATGCACGATCTATGCACAGCAACAGTCATACTCTTCTGGATGCCAGGGCATCGCGAGACTAAAAGAAACGTGTTGGCGAACGAGCTCACTCTTTGCGCCCACGAGAATCTCACGATCAATACATCTATATCTGTGCCTGCACTTGACCTCAAACCCTTGATTAAACGAAAGCTCAGGAATTATTGGAAGCATTTATGGGATAAACAAACAAAAAATAAACTTTACTTCATCAAGCCACATATTGTGAATTGGCCACCAATATTAAAATCGCACTACACAGAAGTACCACTTACCGGATTAAGAATAGGACATACACACAGCATACACTCACACCTTTAGTCCGGTGGCAATCCACCTCTCTGTGAAAAGTGCGGTGAACCGCTCACCATTCTTCATGTTTTAATGATGTGCAAATAACTGGATGTATTTAGATGAAAACACTTTCCGTTTCCCTATCGAATTCCCTTGTACCCATCGATATTTACAGGTAGAGAACCGTCTTTTAGTTGTCAATCGTTCCTTGCTATTTAAAGTATGTAAATAGTTTTCAGGTCAGCTTCAGGCTTCTGTGCAAGCCGACCTCTTTGAGAAGAGGTCGCTGCTGTGATGAATTGACAGGACAAAGCACTTGCCTCGCAGCCGTTGGACACCAGGGCGTAGACGACAGAGGCATTTGTGGTAATGTCATACATGTCTACCATGGTTTTATTATCACGAACTTTCACCATCCACTTATAATACACAAGTTTCACGTCATGGACATGATTTTAATACCTCTATGTTTTTACCCGCCTTGGCACGAGGAAATTTGAGGCCCTTATACAGCCACTTATCATAACCATTGTTCACATCTCTAGTCCAATAACCTGGCGCTCATTGGCCATTTAATGGCCATTGCGCCCCAAAAACACAAATCATCATCATCATCATTTATGCCATGGCTTGCTCTCTTCTTAAATCACTCTGACTTCTATTCTGCTCTCCTTCTCTTCTCTTTCTTACCCCCTTTCAGTATTACACTAGACTATATCAGGACTGCCTTTTGCTCTCCTGGCGTGCCTTAATAACCAAATGATTACAATATTCGCTTACAGATCGTGGGTCATCCTAGACATCATTATCGACTTCTCGCTACAGTGAAGGCAAAGGCAGCTCCCATATTCCACCAATGAATCTTATCAATTCACTTTTCCCGATATGTAATCAACGTCTTGCTGTGTAAAGGTATGAAGACATTTATGGCATGACTATATAATGATCCGGATTATCGCCATAAGTTCACTTATAGAATTGACTGTTGTGCTTTTCGCCTTCCGTTCTGACAGAGGAGAGACCAGGAAACGCTACTACATAGACAGCGGCTGGGTGTTGCATACAAGCGACAATACCTATGCAAGATTGGACAAGAGCAAAATCTTAACTGCAATTTGTGTAACACGCCAGACACTATTAATCACTTTCTATGTGTGTGCCCTTTATACGCAGCTGAAACACAATCTCTTGAGCGCCTCACAGATGACCTACACTGCTGACTCTTTTCAGATCAGAAACTTTTGGGTGCTTGGAAACATGTGGACCACGCCCAAAGCAGCCTAAAAGGCCTGCTCGCATTTCTAAGCAAGACAGGTTTAGGTTCCTGTCTTTAAAGCATCGGCTTATGTAGAGACTTATGTGCATGTCCTACACGACCGGGACATTGTGTGCAGTGACTCATTGTGCTATACCACAATCACCCCTCATCACACCCTCCTCTTTCTTTCCAGTTTTTTCTTACCCCCGTGAGGAGTAGCAGGCTAGAAACCCGTTTTTCAGGCCGAACTCTCCCCCTCCTTCTCAATAAAAACCTTCTTCTCCTTCATCCGCCAGTGATCCCGGTCATGTGTTTGCTGCAACCTTATTATGCTCACAAACTTCTTATGATCATCTGCACACCCAACTTTCTGCCTCGCCTTCGCACGCATGCATTCTCTTGGCATCTACAGTTCCCTGTCCTCCTTTTTCAATACTCCTCCTTCTTCACAGTTACCCTTGTTGATCAGCGGATATCTTGCCAATGCGCTACATGTCCAGCTCGTGTTCATTTCTCCTTGATTTGGAGTGAGAAATCCTTGAAATTCGTTTGTGCTCTGACTCACTCTGCTCTTTTACAGCCAATTAGGATTATCCTTACCTGTAAAGAGAATCTATCTCTCCACGTAAAGAAAGATTTTCAGTGAAATTTTCTTCCTATCTCCCTCTGTATTCCTTCTTGCGCTCATCCAAGTTATTGCAATCCACGCCCGACAAATCTTCGCAGAGGGAGGACGCGCGCTGGGCGCACATGTTCGAGGAGCGAAGCAGCAGATGAGGCGGGCGTAGGGAGCACGCGCTGGACGAGGTATGGCGTTACACGTGCCAGAAAGGTAGAAACCATTTATGAAGGTGACAGTTTATGCGAATGCGTGAGTGAATATATAAAACCGTAACAGCTCCACTGTGAAATGAAGTTTGACGCCAATCTCTGCACTCAGTGTGAAGAAGCTTCTTAAACTTGCTTGAGTTAGACTAGGTTTCTTCGATTTAACTCTCCCGAGGGAGTAAAGCCGTCTACACTGCAACAGCCTTTTTGAAGCCTGTTTCAACCAGTAGAATGTTTACGCTTCTCGTGGGTTTGAGAAACCCAGGATAATCTTTTCGAGTCGCATTCAAACTGTCTCCGATTTTCCGAGAAGCTCAACTTTATGGTGACCTATGTCTCAAGAGGCACACGCAGCCCTTTTCCAAGGAAGCGCTTCGAAAGAAATCCTGAAACACTGAATCGAAGCGGTGGGGTGCGAGCACGCTCTGACATTGCACGGGGACGCGTTAACGAAGAGACAGCGTCTGCACGTGACCTGCCAACAAATTATACCAGAGCGTACGAATGAACGGCATTTGTGCGACGACGGGACCGTTGCTAATCAAGACTCATGGCCGGAGCGTGCCCTGCGCAAATGTGCGAAGACGAAGGGAATCGCCGACTGCTATTTTCAGTTCGACGGGTGTCTCAGTCAGTGAATGGCTCACGCGACTACTGCAACGGGCCATAACGGCCAGACTGATGACTCCGCAGAGTGAGGTGGCTGACTGTATCACTAGATTAGAGAGAGAGAGTGAGAAAGGAAAGGCCGGGAGGTTAACCAGATATAATCACTAGATTAAGATCTAAGATTAAGATCTAGTGAGGACAACGTTGTTGTTACAGTAGCTGTTGGCCAATATTATCCGGTACTAAGGAGGCCAAGCCATCACCTACGGATATAAACACTGCTGGTAATCATACAACAACACAAGATAGCATGTCTAATAGTTAGGCGATACAACATACGCGACGATCTGGAAGGCTTTGGTGTATGTGGTGCCCACGTTCCTCTCAAGCTGCTAAATGAAACTTTTGCGCCATGTCTCCTCGCAACAATTTCGCAAAATAAACTGCATTCAAATAATGAATCAGTTAGTTAGCTATACTACATCCAAAATTTTTCATCTACAACAGTACAATATAATAATTAGAACTAGACAATGTGAAGAATTAGGTAATGTTAGAACTACCTAATATTAAGCACTACCTTTACTGTATGTGACAATGCGGCGAATGAGGATGTGCCAAAGTATTCGTCATGCAGCATTACAATATACCTATAGATTAACGCTGCATATACATTGTGCCCCAGCTATCATACGCGGGGTTTGAAAATATGCCGACACAAGCAGTGATGACGCGACCAAATGCATGCTGCTGATCGTTGCCTAGAGTAAGTCAGACTAATTTTGTGTTCTGATTATTTCTTTGTATATGCCCTTTTAATTAAAAAAGTTATGAAGGAACAGAGGTGAGTGAAAATTGCATTGAGAAAATTGTAGATGCGTTTGCAGAACGTCTGTTTAGACAGTTTCTGACTTATATGGTAATTACTGGTGTTTTGACACTTTTTTCTCTGTTACTCTCTCGCTGACTACAAATGCACACGAAATAAAAAAAAGTCACTGTTTCGGCACAATACTGAAGCAATGAATGTGATAGCAACATATCGAAGTAAGGAGAGGAGATTTACGAACCATACAAAATGTAGTGAACATGGCTGTTTGTGCTTGAATTGACAGTACTTCACGAACTGCTTGACGTCCGACAGGAGGCGAAGTGCAATTTCAGCATCAGAAATGCGACAAATCACTGGTTTTCACGTCGAAGTACATTAAAGTTGCCCCGCCACGGTGGTCTAGTGGCTAAGGTACTCGGCTGCTGACCCGCAGGGCGCGGGTTCGAATCCAGGCTGCGGCGGCTGCATTTCCGATTGAGGCGGAAATGTTGTAGGCCCGTGTGCTCAGATTTGGGTGCACGTTAAAGAACCCCAGGTGGTCTAAATTTCCGGAGCCCTTCACTACGGCGTCTCTCATAATCATAGAGTGGTTTTGGGACGTTAAACCCCACATATCAATCAAATCATTAAAGTTGATGTGCTCAGTTACTATCACAGGTAGATGTTTCAAGCACGCCATACGAAAGTTGTGCAGCGAAAAATTCATGACGTCAGTCCGCAACATTCCTGGTGACATGTGCGCTGTTGCGATGACGAAGTCATGTGATGTTTACGAGGGCAAATGTCCCCACAACACATGTGGGGCAGCTTGTCGACTTTGCCCGTCCAAATTTAGAGGTAGTGCGCCTTTTGATCGGAACTGAATTCACGATCCCGACGGGACCAGCAACGACCACAAGAGTTCTGGATTTGATGCGAGTAATTTTTTCTGTTGCTTCAGAGTGAAAGTGGAGCCAGACACATTTTGGATTACCCCTTTGATCCAACTATATGTGCTTTAGTGAACCCACCCTTCATTGATCAAGCCATCGGACTCGTCAATGTTGGAGAAAGCGTGTGTGGCTTGCCCAAGCAAACTACATGCTTCGTTCAAGAATGTTTCTTTTGGGTTCATTGACAGTAAGCCAATAGTAACTGGTATATATTGCCACGTTCCTTTCTCAAGTTTTCTTATCACCCCTTAAAGCTGCACGCAATTCTCAGTGCAAACCGCATCTACAGAGTTTGAGAAGCTTCAGGGCAACCGTAGATTATTTTGTTGAGATCAAGCCCACGTTTTGAGCATTTCAAATTATTCTGAAACCTACGTCACCGCTAGCGATAACACTCCAATATTCGATGGCGTGCGTGTAAAGGCCGACAGGGCTTCGTCGCTTGTCAGTTTATTGACGGCTGACGCTGCGTTTGCCGCTATCATTTCAAATGTGCTACCGTAACCCGACTTTCCGTTTATACCGAAACCACTTCAGTGCTGGAAGTGCATGAACTTAGGTCACGTAAGTGGTGTGTGCCCGAACTCTACTGTCTGTTCCCGGTGCACTGGGCACCACAACAAGGACACGTGCCAGGCCACATCTTAGAAGTGCTCAAATTGCAATAGACCACATGACGCCTCTTCGGACTGCCCTTCTATTGGAAAGGAGCTAACAATACTGAAGAAAAGGGCTAGAGATGACGTCTAACACCAAGAAGCAGCTGCGTCCATTACTCGACGACAGCCCCATCACCGGCGCTGCACCAAAGCCACCAAAACCTCGTCGCCTCGCGAAGCATGTCCATAACTACCTCCACCTCCCCAACTCTGGCCAAGCGCTGCCGGTTCTAAGAACAAAGGCGCTTCTGCTAGCAGTGGAGCTCACGCTTCATCCATATTACCCAGTCAGAACACAGCCGTTTTAAAGTAAAATGATGCCTCTACCAGCAATGAAGGAGACAATTGGCATGAACTCCCAAAAATACATGCGCCTGATGATAGGCATCAGACTTCGACAGTGAGGGACACTTCATGGATGCATAACTTGGCGAACGAAGGACCACTTATGAACATGGTCAGCACCCTGGTCAGTGCTATGCGAGTGGTGCTGAGCAAAATGCAGACACCGACAGCTGAAAGCGTGTTGCAAGAGCTTGACACCATCACTCCAGTTCACGTAAGCCTTCAGAAGTCTGCTTGAGAACGCAAGCGGCACAATCACGGTTTCACCATCAGCAAGATTTGGGTGCATGGAACTGCGCATAGAAGTTATTGCAACGAATGTGTTCAACTGATTAAGACACGGATGTGACTCACCGTCTGCGATGTTAAGCACATAACTGCCGTTTTGTCAACTGAATGAGTGACATTTCCCTCCTTCTCTCTCGCTCCAACTTTTATTCCCCTTGCCCTCTCCAGTAAAAGGTAGCCTACCAGGCTCAGCCATGGTTAACCTCTCTGCCTTTCTTTCATCCACATCCTGTCTCTCTCTCTGTTTATCGGGCGCAGGTTCGCCCAAATAAAGAATTTGATCTGACCCACAGCCACATCACTCATCAGCCACGTCAGTTTGATCTGACCATCAGCATCCTGCCTTCAGCCACGTCACGACCCCGTGATAATATACATAGCTCGCCGTTAGTGTTATGGACAGCATGGGTAAGCTGCGTGGCACGCACAAAAGAAAGTGCAGGTGGTCACGATCTAGAAGATCTAGTGGGGAATGAAGAGAAGTATCATCATCGACCTCCAGGACTGATTAAGTGGGACAATACCCGCAACATAAGGTAGTCATCATGGCGTAGTCTGAGAGACTTATATCATCAACATTGAATGTACGTGGCCTCAGGTGATTGTAGCAACAGGCACAGCTCCGTAGACTTTTCACTCGAAAGCGTCTCGACTTTGTCGCCATCCAGGGGACAAAGATTGAGAAAGAGGAGGAGACGGAAAGGGCCGTGTGACCCTTTCTGTGTGAGCATAATGTGTGTGTTTTACATTAAAGATTATTTTCTGTGGGCTGATGGCTGTTTCTGAGAAAGGGCGTGCCATGTTCGGTAATAAGTTATTTTGTTGATAAGGAGGGTAGATACGGATGTTGTGATCTTGTGGTGCAAGGAAAGCCTTGACGAATTATCAACCTTTGAATCCCGGCTGCGGCGGCTGCATTTTCGATGCAGACGAAAATGCTGTAGGCCTGTGTGCTCACATTTGAGCACACGTTAAAGAACCCCAGGTGGTCCGAATTTCTGGAGCCCTCCACTACGGCGTCTCTCATAATCACATGATGGTATAGCGACGTTAAGCCCCACATGTCAGTCATCAATCGATCAATCGAATTACCAACTTATATGCGTTTATTGAGATTTCGAAGCAACCGAAATTATTTGAAAATATGTCCAGTCTAAAACTCAGACCCTGTCACTATGCTGATGGGTGACTGAAACAGAGTATGATACCTTAATGGTCGTAGCAATCTTTATGGTTCACCAGACAGGAGTGCAGAGCTTTTATCCGGAATTGTTCACAATGCGGGGCTCATTGACAATAAAGTGTGGGGCGAAGGAACTGCATATACGAAAATTTGGGGAAGTTATCATGCCCACCTTGACCAGATTCACGTGTCGTCATCACTTTTTTCTCGCCAAATGCCCTGTAGCAATGCGCCAGTGTCGTTCTCAGATCAATGTATTGTTATTGCACAAATTATTGCAAATTGTAGAAATTGATTATGACCACAGTGGCCGTTTTAAATTTAAAGACAGAGCTCCTATGCAATCAGGAATTGATCACTCGTGTGCGGACAACATTGACGCAGTCTTTCTCAAGAGCTCTGTACCTATAGAAGCTTCTTGGAAGCTATTTAGGCAAAAAGTTTGTGTTACAGCCTTATTTATTGCAGCTATTAATTCCTTCTATAGGAAGAACGAGAAAAAATAGACTGCCTAAAAGCGTTTGCAACCTTTGTGAGATGAAACGCGAGACACCGGGATTGTATATCAGTGAAATTAACGATAATAAATGTCCACTTCAATGGTATGACGCCGCTCGCTACAAGAGTGCACGTATTAGATCTCAAAATATCAAAATTTCAACAGGGAACAGCGAATAAGCAAAGCTTTGCTCGATAAAAAAACGCCATGCAAATTTTAAAGTAATGCCGTACCTATACGCCAATGGTGTTTTTGTAACAGACGCGTAAGAGACATAACGTCAACATTCGAAAAGTACTATAAAAGTTTATTTGGTGCTCGCTCCAACTCTGGTGTCGACCTCACCGCTAGTTTAGTTTCCCTTTTGAGCCAATTGAATGACAATCATTGTGCAGCCATTAGCTTTCCTATTACAGTAAAACAAGTTAACCACACAATCGGCAGCTAACCTTTATCTAAGACCCCTGGCCTTGACGGCAATTCTGCTGATATTTACAGAATTGCAAAAATATTCACTCTCCTATTTAAGTGGATATCCTTGAAATAAGTGGTGACTTGGAGACACTCCCGAGATATTTTTGCAAGAGCAGCAGTTTTGATACCAAAAAATTCGAACAAAAACAAAACATCGCTTTGTTTGGAGTTACATGCCAATATCACTGCCAAACATTACCTAAAACTTTTCGCCAAAGTATTATCAAATAGGTTGCAATATTGCAATGTCTATTCTCATTGGGTACCACCAAACATGCTGGATTAAGGGCGGATCTATACAAAACAATATACACGTTGCCCCTACTGTTCTTCAGTACTGTTATGGACATGAAAACAGCTTGCAATGTTACAGGTAGACTTCACAAAAGCCTTCGATTGTGCTAGTCATCCATTTCTTTTTTTCCCCTCTTGAGCTTGACAATGCTGGCACTGTTGTACGTAAAAGCGTTATACTTTGAAATAACCAGTCTTCGACCCGTCTTAGTGTTAATGGCCAGCTGATGAAATCAGTTTCGCTTTGTTCCTCTGTGAAGGATGCTGCCTCATGTACCCACTTCTGTTTGCTCTTTATCTAGAACCACTCTGCTTAAGTAGATTACGATCAAGTAGTATTCGTGGCTTCGTTATATTCTGAACTCAAAAAGACAGGAAGAGAAAGAATAAAAGGAAGAAGCGGGGAGGTTAAGCTAGAAGAACTGGTTTGCTACCCTGTACAAGGGTCGGTAAATAAGGATCGGAAATAGGATAGAGATAGATAGATATAGAATAATGTAGGGAAAGATACATATGCATACACATGCTCACACATGCAGGGCGTTCCCATCACAGACATTTGGAGAAGTTGGTTGAACGCAAGAAGAGCAGGAGCACCTTCACAGCCTTATGAACTCAAATGAAAGTATTAGATTATGCATATGACACGGCAGTCTTTTGCACAGATAAAACAAATATAGAACATTTGTTATCGGCTATAAAAAAACTGGCATGATAAGATGAGCTCATTTGAACGCCTCGTTGAGTTCAGGAGTATGGTTTGGCTTGTGCGCTACTCCGTTTAGCAATTATGCAGGAATTAATTGGACAAGAACTCTACCAACGTACCTCGACGTACCGTTAGATGCTTGTAGTTTTAGTGCGCCCTACTAGTAGCAGCGCGCCTCTCAACTACGACAAGCCCTGACATTTGTTCCCCATCACCTATCAGTATCTGGGAGAGCTGAAGCTTGCAATATCTTTCTAGCAACAAAGGTCTACTGCGTATTGAAACTTATTCATTGTACAATTTCATCGAATTTTTGCAACTTTCAGACAGTATTCTACTTTTAGCCCATCTGTCTTGACAAAATTTTCGGGCCCGATCATGCTGGTGGGTTAGAATTAAAATATTTTAATGTATAGCAAGCTGTTTTTCTCTTTTTTTTTAATCCGTGACACCTATCCTGTGATTCATTCATACTTGCAGGTTATTTTTTATTGCTTTCCTGACTTCGTTGTTTCTTTAAACTTTTTCTTGCGCCCGTGTTTGGGGAGATTCAAGCTGAAAGTTTGTTCTACAGTTAATAAAGATCGCTTTTCTATGTAATGCTTGCATGCAGTGTCTCGCAAAATAATATGCAAGGATTTACTATTTATGCTTTTTTCCGCCTGTATTGTATCGTTCATTGTACTCCGATATCCCAGGTCATGATGTGTTTAAAGGAGTGAGCGCAATGTCAAAAGAATTTTTTTGTAAAGTACACACTGAAACGCTGCCGATAAAACATGGTTAAAAGAAGAGCTACTTTTGTTTCTTGACTTAACTGCCGCCATTGTGATTTACCGGAGATGATAAAACACTGTATGTTGGTGACCTTCGTTGCAAAAACGCAATTTTGTTCTAAGATGTTCGTCACCGGACTGTGAAAAAAAATGTAACATCAATTTTCACACTATACGTTATCTTCTGCCAACATCACTTGATGAAGTAAATGGCGATATATTTTTACTCACGGGGAAGTGATTTTAGGTGAAAAGAAAAGGGGGAGGACACCTCAACAGTAGCTCACGAGAGATGGGGGTATAGAAGAGATTTAAAGGAAAGGATTAAAAGGTAGAGAGATAAAGATAGAGGAAGAAGAGAGTGAGGCGCAGGGAGAGCGAACGACGGAAGTAAGGAGAAGACAGGAAAGATGAGCATGGCTGCAGAAGTCCGAGGATTGGGTACCACTGGCGAGAGCTCTTGTGTATTCACAACCTATGGAAGACGCGTGTGTAAGACCACATTGCAGAACCCACCATTTCTTCGATATCGGACTTCATTAGAATGCCTGTTCACCTAAAAGACATTTAAGAAGAAATGGACCTCAAACCAGACTGGTACCGCATGTCGGGAGTTGCTTGGCCTCCCCACCTTTATTTTAAATAATGTGATTTGAAGATCTCTCGCTTCTCTAGTGAGCTTGATTACTTGTCGGGTGTTTCTTCAGTAACGCTAAAACACTTATTGTCACTTATTGATTGTAGTTCAGTTTCAGCTTCTTAGTACCATACAGTGTTCATTCTAACACACATTGTAACGAGGGCGCTCGTCAATGGACAATGTAGTTGACTTGGTCACATATGTAGAACACCAGAAGGCCTGCAAGCGGTTATCTGCTGCTCTATTTCTTAACGTTAAAGGGGCCTACGACAATGTCACCGACGAAGCCATTCTCAGCGCACTAGAAGGAGTGGGACTCGGAGGCAGGATATATACGTGGGTTCAGAGCTACCTACAGAATAGATCATTTCACGTGCAGACAGAGAATGGCCCGACACCCGAGTATTACTGCAGCCGAGGAGTCCCGCAAGGCGGAGTGCTAAGCCCGACGCTGTTCAACCTAACACTCATTGAGCTAGTTGGCAAGCAACCAAGCAGTGTACGACTTTCCATTTATGCTGATGACATCTGTGTGTGGACATCAGGTGTGACTCGACTTCAACTTCGCGCTCGACTTCAGAAGGCAGCATCAGTGACATCGTACCACTTACGCAAACAAGGGCTTGAAATCGCAAGTGAGAAGTGTGCAGTCGTGGCCTTCACCAGAAAACCAATGTCCGTTTACGGCATATCAATTAAGGAGCAGTTGGTGTCATGCAGCCGGAATCACAGGTTCTTGGGAGTGGTAATCGACCGAAACCTGTCTTGGACACCCCACGTAAACTACAAGAAAAAGCGGCTGACTGCCATTTGTCACTTATTCAGGTTTCTTGCTGGGAAAAGTTGGGGAATGTCTGTCGAGTCTATGTTACAGCTGTACAAGGTATTATTTACTGGATTCCTGCGGTATAGCCTACCTGTTATATCTAACACATGCAAAAAGAACGTGCGCACAATCTAAAATATTCAAGCCTTAGGATATGCCTTGGTTTACCCCGCTGCGCATCGACAGCTGAAACAATTGCCATTGCACAGGACTACTCGATCATGACGCACATCACCATTGAAACGATGCGTACGTACCTCAGGCAACATGCTAGGAATCCTTCCCACCACTTGGCAACTCTCGCTACTGAGAGGCCCCGCACGAAATTTAGTGCAATTGTCTGCGCTCATCGTGCGTCGTTTACGTCAGCTTTTACGCCTGCTGAGAAACTGGTGTATCCTCCGTGGTGCCTGACACTTCCACAAGTACGTGTTTCAGTTCCAGGAATACAGAAAAAATCAAATTTGCCTTCATCAGCCCTAAAACAATTGAGCTTGAGCCATCTGCACGAAATGTACAACAACCATGTGCACATATACACCGATGGTTCAACCACAGCGTCTGGTTCTGGTGGTGCGGTGGTGATTCCAACTAGAGGAATCACTCTGCGAATCAAACTGTCACATGCCACTACGTCCACAGCAGCAGAACTTGCGGCTTTGCGTGGCGCCATAGAGTACATCAAATACCAAAGACCTTGCAAATGGGCTGTGTTTTCCGACTCAAAACCAGCCCTACAGAGCATGCAGTCAGTCCTTCGACGAGGTTGCCATGAACAATTAACTTACGAAGTTGTCAAGCTCGTTCACCACGTCAGAGAAACAGGCACGAGGTCAAGTTTCAGTGGCTTCCTGGCCATTGTGGAATCAGTGGCAATGATTCCGCAGACAACGCGGCTCGTACATCGCACCAAGAAGAACACACCCTTTCGATTCCTTTGTCAAGGACTGACGCTGCAAATCAACTTCGTCACCTGGCGCGTAGTCTGAGTCTGCAGGAGTGGAACACCCCAAGCATAAGACATACGAGACTATACCAAATAAACCCTCGACTGGAACTTCGACCTCCATCCGGACTTCGTCGACGTGAAGCTTCACTTTTTTGTCGCCTATGTTTGGGGGTTGCCTTCACAAAAGCATATAGAACCCTCATCGGATTGACCGACAATGCAGAATGCGACGTCTGCTGCACCAAAGAAGACATCGACCATCTGATATGTCATTGCCCTCGATTTGCCTCTGAAAGACAGAAGCTTGCGGACGCATTGCGACAATTGGACGATCAGCCACTCTCTGTGCAGATGCTACTGGAACACCGTAATCGCCTTTCGTCGGCTCAAAAAGCAGTCAAAGCTGTCTTGTGCTTTTTGAGGACTACAGGCCTATGTGACCACCTTTAACTTTTGTGTAGTGCCACCGCTGCGTACGCGCCAGCTGATTGACTGACAATCCTCCTTTTTTTTTCTCTCTCTCTCTCTTCCTCTTCTCTTTCCTCTCTCTTTCTCATCTTTATGCCCCCTTCCCATTCCCCCAGTGTAGGGTAGCAAACCGGGCATGTGCCTGGTTAACCTCCCTGCCTTCCCTCTTGTTGTTTACCCCCCCCCCCACATTGTAATAAATACCACGAAAGAAAAAAAATGGTGTGGCCTAGTTGGTTGATGAGCGAGCAATCAGTGCTTATAGTCCCCAATGGGTATTTTTGATTTTTTTAAATGCGAATGCATTTCGTAGTCGGGCTGTGTCAGGAATCCGGCGGTGGTGTTCGTGGCGGCGGCCGCGCGCCAGCAGGTGTTATCTCTCTCCTCTCACTTCCTGTTTTATTGCAACAACTACGGGCGTGCGCTCTTATCCTCCCCCCTAGCAACCGGGGCATGTGATGTGAGAGAGTGTAGGAGAAGGTAGGTGCAGTGCTTCGCCACTCCTTTCGTCATTTGCCCTCTCTTCTCCCTGCGCCCCACTCTCCCGTTTCCTCGCACCTCACGCTCGACCATTCGAGATTCGCTCGCAGGATTTCAAGCTGGACGGTTGTGCCCTCGCGATCTCCGACTTCAGCGTAGCTCCCGCCGACGGTTCGCCCTCCGCGGTCTCCTGAAGCCGTGCAGCTCTCGCATTGTGGTGCCCCGCCCTTGGACTGCTTCGACCGGATCCCCACTTTCCTATCTCCTTTTTTCTCTCGTTGGCTGTCTTCTTCTTCTTCTATTTTCATTCTATTCTTTTTATCCCTCCTCCCCCCACCCCTTTAAGGCACTGCGCCGTGTCGCCTGAAGGCAGACAGAAATTAGGTGTCTTTTTCCTCTTCATTGCAACCACTACCACCACCGCCATTCGAGGGCTGGGCTCCTCTCAGGGCGATGGCTAGAAGTCGGTGAAGTGATGTCGTAAGGCAACGGTAGCTGGCCTCTCCTGGCGCAACAAATTCATGCGCCTTTCTTCACGATTTCCTTTGGGGAGGGAGGAGAATTAGTGTCCAATTTATTTGATGTGCTTTTTTATAACTATATGCATACATATACGAACCCGCTACATGACGGCGACGGCATGGCAAAAATCAGCAGAGATTGTACATAAAATTGCCATCGCAATTAAATTGTGTGATGTGACAGGCTCACTGGCGCGCCTGCGCACGCCATGATTGGTGCTCTCTAACGTTCCGAGTATGAACTATACGCTTCCCTTGCTTCGGTTCATGTCAGAGATAAGCAGATACAGCTGTTATCACTTTTGTGGCCGATGGCGAAAGGGGTTCCTCACAAAGCCACCACCATCTTCGCGGCCCGGTCGAGACAGCACAGAAGGGCAAATGCTGTGACCATTTGTACGCAGATCGCAATAGAGCGCTATACCCGCCGTGCGAACTCGTGCGCGAGTTCGCTTGTCACGTGGTATTTTTTTTGGCGGGCATTTGTAGTTAGCACGACACTGAAAATCAGAAAATCACCAGATAAAGAGCTCTAAACTGTCTCGTCGGACGTTTTGCAAACCGATAAACAATTTTCTCAGTGGAATTTGAGGCCGAAGTTTGTGGCTTATTGTGTATGTATGAATATTATATATATGCGTGTGTGTCACAGTGTGTGTGGGTAGAGAGACAGCAACAGAGGCAGTAAGGCAGCATTATGCTCCAAGAAACAGGGCTTCGCGAGCGCGCAGAAATACGGTTCGCGAAGGTGCGCAGTGGTCATGTGCATATTTCTATATACAATTTCTCAATGAGAGATTTCTGCCAATATCGTAGACATGTGAGTAATCAGCAGTCTATACCATTTAAATCGCATCAATTATCAATATGGCCTCTCATCTTAGGTGTGATATTCCATTGTGGCCTATATATGAACGCACGACCATCCTCGTTGCTTGTAGAAATAGAACTGTTACGCTACAAAGTTCAAAAACGAAGGTCTGATTCATGGCATGGCGGAAGAAATTGGTTTGGAGGGAGAATTGTGCAACGCCATACAGAGGGCAATGAACAAAGAAGAAAAAGCAGCGCATCAAGCAAGTAGATGTGAACCATTGCTGGCCCCGATTTTTCTCCATAAAGCAAGGCATCCTAATTTATTTTTTTCCACGCCGATTGTCAAAACAAACAAACAAAACAAATGAATGTATAAGTTAAAATAAAATCATTAGTGAGAATTATCTCCTCCCCACAGATACTGCTCATTAGCATGCATACAGAATCATGACGTCCCGATTTAGCAGCAATCATAATGAAGTCTGTCTGTCATTTTAGTCTGCCACTCTTAATAAACAAAAAAAAACACGCATTTAGACGAAATGAATGATGACAAGGGGGTGAAGGGAAATCTTATGGTCAAGTTGTCGAATAGTATGAAGGGCAGGTGCTTCTAGGTGTTTTTTTTGCTATTTTGTCACAATTATGTTTCTTGTTCCTCTTATGAAAACCTTCTTTTTCGCATACGCACATAAGTTCTGACTGTACAAATGGCTTTCTATATACCATGACAGCGAATATTTAACTTCGACGACCAAACGAGATGTTTGGGTGCATATTGTGCACATTGAAGTCACCGACTATAGGGTTTGTGCTTCTAGGGATTTCTTATTGTTCTTACACAATTATAACTGGCAAGAGTCTAGTTTTAAACCTTTTTTTCTCCGTCTTACATTCAAGAATATCCCCTTGACGGACATGGCTGGACAAACCTCAACTCCAACGTGGTTTGCTCTTAAAGATGGCGTAATATAAGTCATGTATGCGTACCAACTAGCCTGAATGTTCTCCCTAATTAAGCAATGTTCTCGCTTATAACAAAAAAGAAAAAGAATCAGACAGTTCAATTTTCGTACAAGCATTTGAAGCCATTAAACCAAGACAGGAAAAGTGAAACTTCATTTCTCAATGTATCTTCTTTTTGTTGCAAGGCTTTGCCCCACCACGGCAGTCTAGTGGCTAAGGTTTTCGGCTGCTTACCCGCAGGTCACGGGATCGAATCCCGGCTGCGGCGGCTGCATTTCCGATGAAGGCGGAAATGATGTAGGCCCGTGTGCTCAGATTTAGGTGCACGTTAAAGAACCTCGGACGATCGAAATTTCCAGAGCCCTCCACTACGGCGTCTCTCATAATCAAATGGTGGTTTTGGGACGTTAAACCACACATATCATTTTTGCAAGGCAGTCCACGTGATCTAGTGCTCAGGCACAGCAAAGTCGCAAGAGTGGTTGGGCAACGTGTCACTTGCAGACGTAAGGTCATTAACGAATCTGTGGTGTGATTTCCTTGTTCGCTAAACCTCTTTTAACTCAGCGATGCGCAAAGTTTCTATCATAACATTAAAGAGGTTAAAAAAGTCCAACCAATCTACTACAACCGCACGCGCATTGAGCCGTCATGTTTGAAAAAGAAGCAGTTGAAGTTACTGCTCGCAACTAAGGGGAGAATGGATCAGTATGAGCGAGCACTGCCTATGTGACATAATCTTTTAAGTGCTTTCTCAACTAGCTTGATATACCGAAAATCACAAATGGTGCAAAAAATGATCACCAGTATTATCATCATACTTTTTGGCATAATCAAGAACAGTATCAATAAAAATCTAGAAATCATAAAGTAAGCTTTCGGACAATTTCAGACTCGATGCATTAGAAATGTTGCGCTCCGTCATGGAATGAATTCCTGATTTGCGAGTTCAACTTGCTTTTTTTTATGTTTCACTCAAAATGGTCTCGAAAGAGCTTGCAGAACTTCGCACTTATGTCAAAGGTCCCATGTTGATTTTGTTTTTTGACACTTACGAAAGAATTCGACAAGGCAAGCTTCGCTGGCTCTCCCTGCTTATTATTGCCTAGATGTATTGCGAAATCGTTCTGGCCCTGACGCACACGCGTGGGTGTGTTGTGAGGATTCCTCTGACAGCTGTACTGTCGAACAGATGCGTGAAATCCATGTCACGGCGAAATGCGCCCACAGCGTTATGCCCGAGGAAAAAATAGAGAGACTTGTGCCGCTTTAGCGAGCACCAGTGACTCGTTGAACTAATCATTATAACTGCTTTCGCCATTATACGCATTCGTTGTAGTGAGATGACACGAAGCTTAATAGATGAAAAAAAACAAGTATACGGAATACGCGACAGTCGTTTCCGCAGTTTCTTTTTTTTGGTTCCAAAAAATTACGACTACAGCGAAAGGCAGGTGCGGCACAGGACGTGAGAGCAGTTGATTATGTAAGCGAGGATGCTCTATAGTTTACTACTTACCCGACAACGCTGAATGTACAAAGGGAGGAACTAACATGGCATAAAGTAGAGTAAATTTGTTTTGCAATAAAGAAAAATTACTGTTATAGAACCCCTATCGCCTAGCAGATACGACGGTGGAAAAAACCTAAATTTTGAACTGCAGAGCTAGGACACATACAGGACAGAGAAGCGCAGACGCAGCATACGACAAGTGCCAACGATGGGCGGGCACTTTCCTGTGTGTGCGTACACTCTGTCTCGTTTGTATTTCGTGCTCTGCAGTTTACCATGGTGAACCAACTAGCCCAGAAACGAATACTCCTATGGTCCTTCCAAGAGACATGATGCTGCGCTTTGTTTCTTGCTACCACGCTCAACAACATGAACGATTGTAATACAAGCATGCCGACGCATCTCTTGTAGTAAAAAAAATGTCGGACTTGACTTTACGAAATCGTTAGTTCTCAAGAACCGGCTCAATGTCAGTACTTAGAGCTAAATGACACTCAACACGACCCAGAGCGTCTCGATTTTCCGCAAACAGCACGTTCGCGTTTTGAAAAATTTGCGAGCATGTATGGCAAATACGCTATATATATACAATGGCGTTGTCGAAGCTACCATAATCATCCAGACCCTTCGCGATTGTCTTCCAGCTAAAAGAGTCCCCGAACGTCGCCCTTAACCAGCGTATTAATGTGTGTGTGTGTCTGCTTGTTTCTGTTTGTTTTACCTTAATACAGCGATAGCGACTGACCAGAGATGAGAAAAGAACGTTGTAGACAGCGTTATGTCTGTTCTTTGCCATGGAATTCAGTCCGCGCAACTCAGATAGCCGTCTAAGCGCCACCGGTATGTGCCGTCTTGAAACCAAATCTTTTTTTTTTCAGTTTCACTGTCCCGTCAGTGACTTTGCTGGGTACACCTTACAAAGTCTGTATGGCTAGCTATACAAGGGGATGCGAAAAAAAAAATAAGCTAGCTCCACTCTTGTCAAATCTGAGCGAACTGTGGAGTATAGATGCGCTAGCACTTCCCTGCGTTTATTTTGTACTGATTATGTCCTTTTTCTGTTCTTGTATTGCATTTTCTTGGCCCTTTTTGATGTTTTCATGTGGGCATTTCATATATTATCTTGTCCTTTTGAGCCACTAATTTCTTTCGTGATTACCTTTTTTTTGTATCTATGGTCTCATTGCCCCTTTTTTGCTGCTCCAGGCACAGCGCTTGCGTTTCTGCCGCTTTTCTGGCTCTCATCTCACTGCGTTGGTCTAGTGGCTATGGTACTCGGCTGCTGACCCCCAGGTCGCGTGATCGAATGTCGCGTGACCAAGGCAAGAATGCTGTAGGCCCTTGTGCTCGAATTTGGGTCCACGTTAAAGAACCCCAGGTGGTGAAAATTTTCGGAGCTCTCAACTACGGCGTCTTCGATAATCATATCGTGGTTTTGGAACGTTAAATCACACCCAACATAATAATGAATCAACCACTGGTGCTCCAAGCGTGCCGCCAGCGCAGCTTATGTTTATCAGAAGTGGGACATGCGTTACGCCAAAGCGAAGCATGAGCCATTGTGATATCAGCGGCAAACATGAGACTTCCACAGTGCAGTCCCTCTAGCTGCTCAGCAGTTGAAAGCTTCCGCTATTGCTTCGCTCTCCCCGAATGATGTTTTTGTGCACCAAGACTTCGTACAGTCTACACATTCTGCAGCACGCTAGCTGGTTTCACTCGCAAGTTGTGCAAAAAGTGTGCGATGCTGTTAGATAGACGTCCTGCAGGCCAAATGTTGAGCCAAGGGTTGTGTGCATCGCGATAATATGCAAATTCACACGTCACTTGTTTCACAGTGAGTCTCCATCGAAAATAACAATGCAGTCGTTCTTCGAACAACGTACTCGCCCAATCTCACTTGAAGAAAGTTTCGGTTATTACTTATTCTAAACTTTGTCACGAGAGGAGACAAATTTTCAACCAGTGAAATACATGGAACTGAAAGACTTGCTCAAAGTCCGATAAGTTGAAGTTCCCACAAAAGCTTTCTTCCACAGCTACTTCAGAGATTGGCATTAGCGATAACGCGCGAATGCATGTGTGCACAGGAGCGCTGCATTCAAAATAACCAGGCAAGCTTTTCTTTAGGTAGTATCATTAGCACGCTGTACAATAGTGTGGCGTATATTGGGGGGGGGGGCTGTAGGGGTGAGTCACACACGTCCGCAATTTTTTGCGTGCCCTCTGTACGCGTATGTACACCTTCGCACATACAACCTACCCACGAACAAGGATAAAAGAATGCCGCCCCCTTTTGCCTGGTAAAAAAATTCCGGCGACGCCCCTGAATCCGAGAACTTCTTGACTTCCGCTCGTTCATATTTCTGCAGCCATACAACAGCTGCGCGAAATGACGTTGGCAACATATGTCGGCTATATACTACGACACGGGTCATCTTAGAGGAGCCATACGTTGCGCTTTCTCCTTGAAACTCGAGCTTGCCGAGAGGCGTCAAGCTGCCATTGAACGGCGTAGATTGGGGGTGACCGGTCAAGAACCCTTAGCAGCGATCATGTTTCTGATGCTTCGCAACGTGTATACGCATGAAGGGAGACATATTGTTAGCCTCTTCACGGAGGGTGCGCATCAAAATAGCCTTGTGGTGTACACGTATCAATTTGCGAAGAACTACTGTTTAAGAAATAGTGACGTTAATCATGAGGAACAAAAGAAAAACCGCTCTCAATACGTTAACGACGCATATGAAGATCAGTAAGGTGAGACGAAGCCGTCATGAGCTCAAGCTTATGTTGGAACACGTTGTATATTCAAGCTAGTCAACACTTTGCTTTGCGTCTTTCGAAACTTTGCACGCACGTGCTCTCGCAAGCGTTCGCATCAGTGTTTCAAGACAGAGCTTCGCTAATTTTAGTTGTACAAAGCATTTTTCAGTGAACTTAGGCGACATTGAGTGTGTCTATCTATCTAGCCGCTTACGTTTGGGTGCTCAAGGGGTCACCTCCCTAAATTGCCATGAACAAAAATTAGCAAGGGAGGGTAAAATGGTGTGACGAATATGACGCGCTGGTCAAGACATAAATAATGTCACAATTGCGTCGCGTACGTCGTCAAACGCTTCCCGCCACAACAGTGGCACATACCCACGGGCGGGTGTGTGCCGCTGGTATGCGGGTGTGTGCCCCAGGTGATTGACACTTAGTATACCCAGGAACGACAAGAACACACATAGGCGATTTTAACGCGTGAGCGTTAGGAAATACCCGACATTGTTAGCGTCCACCTAACCATTGCAAAGAATAAATGTGAGGGTTTCAGCTGGAATCAAACCCAAGCATTCTGCTTGGCAATGAAGCATTTTACCACGAGGCTATGCCAGGTCTCAGAACTACTTTTCAAATAGACGCTAACCTTCATGAAACGTCTATAATGGTCGCAGTGCTGCCTATCGAAGTTTATAAACATTACATATACACATGATCATTTGATACAGGCGTCACGTCGGGTTAACGTCAATTGTGGCTAGTTTCCATGCGCTGAAGTTGATTTATGTAACAGTGTCCAGGACCAGCATCCTCGCGAGCATCAGCGCTTCATATCAGCTCCTGGTGTTGCTGATACGCATGTTCCAGTTCGCACCATTGTGCAAGTTCAAGGAACTAAATAAATGAACATATGAAACTCTTCAACATATGCCTGTGCGTGCGAAATTTGTACATATGTTTAGCGTCATTTCATGACGTGTCACTCAATGAAAAAAAAACACTGTCACCTTCCCTCCACATGCTTCGCATAACGTCGATTCCCAGGTACGTGGGATCTGCCGAATTTTTTTCTGGGTGGAATGATATATTGAAATCTGAGAAATAGCTATGCCTTTTCAATTCACTCATAAAACCGTATGCGACAAAGCCTAGTTTGTAATTTATTCGATACCATGACGCTCAACCGTATGCTCAGTAAACTTCAAGTATTGATAAAAGAGAGAATATGACGGATATAAATTAATGCTTTCTGTCCATCCCGTCATCCATGCATCTGTCTGTTTGTGCACGCATCTGTATGGTTTGTGATATACTGTATTGTCTTCCGTCTAAGGATTGCATATAGACTGTTAAAAAACACGCGCTTATTTTTGCGTTTGTTGGCACATATTCTGCATAGAACAATTCGACAACAAGAAAATTTGTTTTTTTTGTTACTGAGTAGTTGTATGGGTGATCAGTGATTTGTATAAGCGTGCTGACGCCCAAAGTAAACTGCCAACCAGCTGAAGCGAGTCACATTCGCCGACGGCAGGATTCTTCAAATCTCTTGTGTCATGATCTCTGAAACTTCATAGAATATTCGTGAACACACGCCGTACAATTTCTTTGGTTACACTGAAAGACTTTCAAAGATTTTCTTGAAGAAGTACTTCTAAAAACCGTTGTTATTGTCGATGAGATGAAGAAAACTAAATCCACAGGTAATCAAATATTCTCTATAGACACCTTGAGATTAGAGAAAAAGAAGTAAGAAAATGATATGGGGTTTCGCTAGTCGTTAAATACTCTATAAGCTTGGGCCATTAAAGTTAAACATGTTGTTGATAGTTTTATACGGATTCTAAAGTTTAGAATAAGGCAAAAATAGTACTGAATTGTCTTTCGTCTACAGACTGTATATGGACTGAAAAAAACACTTCTTTTTTACTCATGCTGACACATATTCTACAGAACACAATTGTAAAAAAAATAACATGTGTTTCCTTTTACTTTTCTTTATGGACAATCTATAAATTCAATTCATCAATCATAATATGTACATTGTATATTTTTATTTGCACATTAAAAATGCCTTAATTTCAACACAATACTGAATTTAGAAAGAAAGAATTGGCAGACAGTCCACGAAGCGATTGCTGATGATGAAGCGAAACTACGTCCTAAGGCACACAATGTCGGTACGTTCTAGTCACGAATTACTATAAAGGATGAACAGATAGACGAACGCACGCACAGACGCACGGTTGGGTGGAAGGACGTACAGATCGACAGACAGAGGCACACACAAACGGACAGATGCACAGGGCGGTATCGACAGATGTATGGCAGAGTGAGGTCCGTTTTTGAACTATACGCACGCTATGAACGTTCCATGTATGGTTTGTCTAACGCCCGTGTTTCAGTCCGACGGGAAGCCACAACAACGGCAGCCCCATGGACATCGTGTGGCATAAGAAGCTTTTGTCCTAATAGGCTAGTTATCACCTGCAATGGTTAAAAAAGTAAGCGCAGCTTCGTACAAGGCTGTGTTACAACAGGGCTTCTAGCCACCTAGGTACTCCTGGCATGAATAGGTTTTTACCCTTTGATCTATTTCTTTGTCATTCCATGCAATGCTCTAATGCATGTGGCTCATAAGTAGGCAAAATTGTGGAACTCATCCAGATTCACTCCTGGCATACGTTTCGTTGTTCGTACTGACTCAGACGCCCCCGAATTTTGTTCAACTGGACTCACTCGGTCTTGATCTCACCGAAGTATTACCTAGGTGTGAAAAGCGAGACGTGTTTTCTTTGCCCGGAGGCACCGCTTTGCACGATATGCCCGCTAGGCCATCACATGGCGTTACAGTCGGAGGCGCTGCCAGCTAACATACTACCGTACGTGTTTCACGGCTCCAATCAACAAGTTTAGTTAGAAGCCTCAGTTGCGACACACAGTAATAGCGAAGACAGGGCCAAAGGGAGCGCAAGCTTCCGACTGCTTATTCGAAAAGTACTGATTGATGGGTATTTAGAGAGACCCGGTAGTGCAAGGCTCCAGAAATTTCAACCCCCTGAGGGTTCTTTAACGTGCGATCAAATCTGCGCACACGGCCTTATAGCATTTTCACCACCTTCTAAAATGCCGCCGCCGCAGCTGGTGTTCAATACCGCACCTGCGGGTCAGCAGCCGCAGGACCTCAGCTAAAATAAACCACCGTAGTGGGGCTATTCCAAAACTGCTGGGATGCTACATATATAAAAAGGCATGCGCGGAAAGCAAGGCACACACTGAACAGATAACGTTTATTGCAATGCAATACAGAGGTATAGAACACCGTTTATAGACATGCGCCAAAAACAGGCTCACAACGATCAGTTAAAATTCTAATCACAACCACCGATCCAAGAACTATGACGCGAAAAAAACAATGAAGTGTCATTATTGCATAATGATCCTCGTGCTTTTATGTGAAGTGCTTCTAGCAGTTCTTCAGCAGTGATGTCGCTGCTACTCCCCAGGAACTGAATTTTATGCAGATACGGCTGACACTTGTGGGAATTGCTGTTGAAATGGGCTGGCGAGTGTGCCCTATCTTTACCTTTTATATAGTGACAGCTCGGGTTATTATGAACGAGCTAGGTTCATTATGCATTCGTGACCCTTCATGCTTATTTTCGTGGACAGAGAGCTCGTTCAGGCAAAGCAGGTTGGATTAATATCTTATCCCATGAGTGTTTGTAAATGCCACCATGCCTGCGTGGAACGCGCAGCATAGCCACAGCGAAAGCTGGAAGAGCGGCCTATCAGAGCTTTTTCTAAACACTGATTAGGTAACTGGGGCAAGCACACTTGCTGGACACCAACTACGACATTATTAACCATGATTTCTTGGTAGTAGACCACCATTTGCTATGCTATCATTCGTCATTCTTCTGAGAAGCTTCGTATATGCTAAACACTTGCAAGGAATGTTTTGTCAATTGTTCATGCAGTGTCTGACGACGGTGAAAAATTATGCCTGAAGTGGGTACGCGCCACAGTTAATAGGTGATAGAGAACAAGCTTTTCTATTGAGTTGGAGCATTGGCCGACTCACTCATTACACTTTTCGCATTGTGTAACGCCTGGTTCTTCATTGCTGTTATGAAAGGCTTTATTACTCATAACAACGCAATTGATTTCTGACGTCAAGCCTGCCTGAAGGAAATTTGCCAATGTGTTCCAAGCTCCGGCGTGGCTCAGGGGTAGATTGGTGGGTTGAGCCCGCAGAAGAAAGGGTTGGAATCCCACTGTGTCCTTGGTGTTTTTGGTTTTCACATTTCGCTCGATAATGTTGACGGACACCGGTGGCTGTGGCCGAAAACTATACGAAGCCGCACACGACCAGTGTTATAATATATCAACAGCTTTCGGAGTAAAAAATGTTTAACAATTACTTGTACTATGGGAGAGCAGTGAGTGGTCTCTTATGGACACGCTGTTATGCCTAGTTCACACTGAAACATCCGCTTTCTACAGCGACCGAAATTTCCCTGCCGCCGAAACGCAGCGTCGTTCGCACTGGACGCGCCCCGCGCCGCCGAATATGCCATTTACTACGGAGCAAACGTGGGATGGATGCGCTGTCACCCGGTTACTGTCGCGGCTCGCAAACGCTACTACGCTATTCGGTGGTGTATACTTCGACGATTCTCGTACGCAAGAAGCAAGAAGAGACAGTACTGCTTACTTTGCTGGCAAGTGGCTGTCTTGTAATGCACGAAAAGCAGAAAAACCACTGACGCCAGCGGCGTTGGTGGGTTCGTTTTGCTCTGCAAGACCGCAACAAGCTCGGTTACGCCAACAGCAAGCTCGGTCACCTCTTTCACGAAATACGAAGGCGAAGTAGGCACAGAGTAGGTTAAACTTCCGTTGGTTTCAACAATCAGTTACGTGCACTGTGGCATAACAAGTGAGTATAGGGTTTGGCCACTTTCAAAATTCCTTGACTAGCGCTCGTATTCGTTTACGGTGACCGATTCGGCGGCAGACGCACAAAAATCGGTCCGAGAGCGATCGGCGCGGAGAGGGCCCTTTCGGCGGATCTCGCTGCCGCCGAACCAGATTCGGAGCACTTTCGGCGGCCGGTATGCTCAGTGTGAACGCGGCCTTATAGGACATGAAAATGCGGTCATCGTGAGCCTGCCTTTCTTCGCATGGCTATACCGATGTATTGCGTTGCAGTAAACGTTATCTCTTCAACCTCTGCCTTGCTTTCCGCGCCTATGGTGCTGCAGTAGTTTTGGAATAAGTATTCGAAAGTTTATACTCCCCTTGACGCTTCCCTCGGTTGCTTAGCCGCAGGTCGTGGGATCAAATCCCGGCTGCAGCGGCTGCATTTCCGATGGAAGTGGAAGCGTTGTAGGCCCGTGTTTTCCAATTTGGGCACAGGTTAAAAAAACCCCAGGTGGTCAAAGATTCCGTAGCCCTCCACTACGGCGCCTCTCATAATCATATGGTGGTTTTGGGACGGTAAACCCCACATATCAATCAATCAATTTTGACGCTTCCGTCGTCATTTCGTTGCTAGAAAGGACCCCAACTGTCACTTCCCATTCACCGTGAACGAGCTAGCCCAACAGCGTCTTCTTGAAAAATTGAAGGCTCACATCAAAGTTGAAGATAGGTATAAAAAAGACTCGTTCCTATGATTATTTTCAATGTTTTCATCTCTTCTCTGGCTCTATTTAGGGGCGAAGCTCCTTAAAGCGGCACCCATTTGTCCCTCGTAGTCGTAGTCGTAGTGTGTAACCAGTTTTACATTTTCACCTGCAAGGTGGTGCCGGCGGGGGATTTCTCCTATGCTTTGTTGAACAATAAAACGTTCGCAGTGTGCGCGTTAACTAAAAGCCGAATGCTTCTGTCTCTCATTCTCCATTAGCAGCCACTGGCATTTTCCAGTAGAAAACGATAGTAGAAGTAGAAGTGTTAATAGCTGACTTATGCTCTTTCTCATTCCCAGTAGCAGCCATTGTTTACCTGCAAGGTAGTGCTTGGTGAGATTTCTCCTGTGCACGATTAAACAATAAAAAAATTTTGTGCAAAACGCTGTTGATTGATGAAATAAACCAACGAAAGACGCCAGGTGTTTTATAAAAGCAAAACTAAAAGACGCCAGATGTTTCTAAAGCAAAACAAAAAGAAGACGCCCGCTGTTTAACGAAAGACGCCAGGTATTTTCTAAAGCAATGGTTTTATAATCAAAACCATATCGATACAGGTTTATAGTTGCCGATGCTCATTGACGTTGGTGTGGGCTCGTATGGTACATTGAGCACTATCTGACAGGAAAAGGTCGCTACGTTATACTCGCTGGGCGAAACCTGCTTGGTTTTAGAAAAGTTTAGTGAGCGTTAGGCCACAGTGCCATGAATAAAGTGAACTAGCATACCATGAACTCGAGGTGGTTAAAGGTGGGAAGTAGACCCGAAGCGCAAGCCGTAAGAAAGTGTGCGTGTGCCACCTCTTGTTTAGTCCTTGGAATGTCCGCTGGATGGCGGTGCTTCTATATGGGGAATATATGATGAAAAGATGTCAGATGGTGGTACTTGGGGTGTTGAATAGAAGGAAGAACCGACACACAGACATATTAATGGATGGACGCATGAACGGACGCAGGGGCGGATGCATGGACGAGCGCAGGGACGCACGCATGGACGGATGGATGGAAACAACAACGAATGGACGGACGAATGCTTCGCCCCGCTCTCCATCATTTACTCCGTGGATATGCTGCCATTTTTTTCTATCTTTCTCTCTCTTTATACCTTCTTTTTGTCCGTTTCTTACAGTTTATACTTTCACGCTCTCTTTTTTTTTGTATCGTTGTGTAGTTGTTTTCTCGTATCCTCTCTTTTGCTCTCCCTTTTTTTATGATGTTCTTTTTCCATTCCATTTCATATTTTTATCTTTCCGTAGTCATACTCCGCTCCACCTATCTCCCTCTTCTCCCAAACATCCCTTTCCCACTTCCTTCCTATACTACATGAAAGAAAACTGCAGAACACTTTGTCAATTCTGAAGTGTCTCCGGAAAAAGCCCGTGCCTACTGAGAAGAGATCGGTTCGAGTGGGATGCGACGTCCGCGTCTCCCTTCCCGCGTCAGTTGGCGGACTGTGGCCGCGCTACAAGCGAGTCGCGTGGGCGTGGGACCTACCCTACTAACTAAACTGCTGCAACGACCCGTCCGATTAAGGAGGGCTGCCGCACCCACCACCGTGCCATCATGTGACTGATGAAAGAGTGTAAGGGAGAGAGAGCCTTAATACCGTCACCGCTTGACGACTTCGCACGGATAATTAACTAGTGAAGCGGAATCACACGTTCGCAGTGTTTTAGAGGCGAAGAAGTTTTTTGACTAGCCCGTGTGAAGCTGTCTCTCCATACACACCCACTGCGCATGCTCGCGTCTCCTGCCGGCCCAAGAAGACACTCGCGAAACTGTCACTCCCTTCACCTTGTCTCGCCTCGCAAGGCAGACGCAGGCACCGTCTGTTGTAAACACCGACTGCTCGCTCTGCACATCCGTTCATTTTCCACCGTGTTTATGCAGGCACTGGATCGCGCGTTGGGAAATCGGTCAAGGGCGTCTTTACTTGGCTTTCTTTTGATAAGCGCCAGTGTCAACGTGACCGCCAGTGTAAGCGTTAGCGCTCGCTTTTTTGCATCTGCACATTGTACCATTTAGGGGGAGATGGTCCAATTTTAGGAGTTAAGCTCCTTATAGTCCAACCTTGTCCTGCGTCAGGCGTAACCGAGAAAAAAAGAGACGATAAAAAAAGAAGGCCGTGTCTCCCAAACAGTATAATACATGGCGCTGACTTTTACAAACACAAACTGCACTTGAGTAAGGATACATTAGATGGCACTGTACCGCTACTCTTCGAATAGCTGCTGCACTGGTCGTGCCTGGGAGTGCGAAAAAGGAGTGCACCCATATGTGGCAGATCGTTGGCGGGGCACCGACGAAGCAGAGCTGCTCGCGCAGAGTGCCGCCGCGGCTTGTGCTCCTCGCCTCGTTAGTGGAGCATGGACGCAGGCGACTGTGGCATGACTGTGGCATGTAGTCATGTTCTAACATGGCACGCATCTCATGATTATCATGTTTGCACCAGTCGCATACATTTGTCATCCATTGGCGTCACGTAATACCGAATTCAGCATATGGGAAGCTAGCGAAATGGCCGCGAGCGCATCATCATGGTGGCATGCAGTCATGTTGTTACATGACACGCATATCGTGATTATCTTGTCTGAATGGGTCGTTTACCTATGTCGTCTGCTCGCGTCACGTAAGACCGAATTCGGTACATGTGAAGCTAGCGAAACGGCCACGAGTGCATCATGAGCGTAGCATGTAGTCATGTTACATGACACGCATCTCATGTTTATCATGTTTGCACCAGTATCATACCTTCATCATCCATTCATGTCCCATAGTACCATCTTTGGTATAAGTGAAGCTAGCGAAAGGGCCTCCAGCGCATCATGAGTTTGGCATGTAGTCATGTTGTTACGTGACACGCATCTCATGATTATCATGTTTGCACCAGTTACATACCTTCGTCATTCATTCACGTACTGTAATACCAAATTTGGTGTATGTGATGCTAGCGAAACGGCCACGAGCGCATGATGAGCGTGGCATGTAGTCATGTGGTTACATGATACGCCTGTCATGATCTTCTTGTTAGGGTCTGTCGCTAGTGTTCGCCGTGCAGTCATGCCATACCATACCAATGTTGCAACATGCCATGTGAACGAAACCACCGCAAGAGCTGCAGGACTATGAGATGTATATCATGACATTCATGACAAAAATGTCATGATTTTTATGTTATGACTAGTCAAGTAGGTTCTTAATACAGTCATGTTATTTCATGCCAAGTATGGTATCGATACCATTATTGAAACGGCCAGGAGAGGTAAAAGTCGTACGCGGCCAGATAGATAGATAGATAGATAGATAGATAGATAGATAGATAGATAGATAGATAGATAGATAGATAGATAGATAGATAGATAGATATGCTCAAAGTCGCCGAAGTTCGCTAAGAAATGCTTCGCATTTAAAAGCGAATGTTTGGGTTCAGTTGCTACGGTGAATAGATGTAACTGAAACAAAATGAAATGAAATGAGTCATAGAATAAACGGTTACTTTTATGAACATAAACGTACAACCAAAGAGTAAGCGGGATATGCGTTACTCAACTGGCAACGTTGTGCAGTTCTATATTTTAAACCTCTAGCCATGGCGTCTCGCGTCATACAACGTACTTTGTCCAGCAACTTCTCCGAATGTTTCGGCCCAATGAAATGCGAGGCCCACGCGGCCCCATGAAATGTGAGGCCCACAGGACAGTTTTTTGCTTGCCCATGGTAGAGTACCAAGTACTCTGAATTGTTAATAAATTCATCTAAACCAACAGCCATGCAAGCAGCACTCTCAGGTTTACACCGAGTTTATAAGCTTGTTTTTGGGTACCTTGTTGAAAAGCTAGATGTAAGTACTCTAACTGGTTCAGTGCGCATAACAAACTTTTGTTCAAAATCTTGCGCCTTCAGCACTTCCAAAACATGACCCACTAGTTCGCAAAAGGATGGTGGCCCAGATCGCACTTTACATTCGTATTTTCAAAGGCATTTCGGGGGGTCTGTCATGTACAGTAGAGGGCCACAAGTATAATTAGATCTTAAGGCACGCATGCCTCGATTTTAACAGAAAGAAAACACGTGTCATGTGAATTTTTAGGCAATCGCTTTTTAAAGATTCTCTATGAATTTCAAAGTATTGATCAATATTCTGCTCAGAGGAGACGGTTCTTTATTGTATCTTGAGGGTGCATTTTGTGGTACGCTTGTCGGTTATATTACGTGAACAGTCTTGATATCCAAGGAAATAAAGGAAAAGACAGTAAGCTTTCCTAATGCGGTTTTAAGGTGCTAGCACACTCAGTTTTTGTGTTAGGTGAAAAAAACCTGAAATTTTTGGGAGTGGCATTCTCAGTTATAGAATAAAATCAAGTCAACCGGCTAACTATACTGCTCTACCCACTTTCCCCTCCTTTTTTTTCTTTCTGCTACAAAGTGTTTTTAAGGCATTATGTTTTCTTTGTCATAGTTTTTGGTAGGCACGCAGAGTGTGTAAAATTACGTCTAACGTTTGTATAGATTATATTGAGGCGATTTCGAAGTTTTAGCGTTGAAGTGTGTCGAGTGTTTCCGTTTACTGGTTAAATGAATTTGCCTTCGCTAAAGGCTTTGGGGAAACTCTGAAGGCGTGCCTGGATTTTTGAGGCGTTATGACGCTCGGCTTCAGGTCTTGGGTACGCTGATTCAAATCTCGCCTCTGTAGGGAACATTTTCGGCAAAGATTTTTCTTACTGACATGCTTTGGCCGCAAATAACACAAACACAAAGTAAAGAAACACTCAACGACAAGCACAAGCGGCACTTCAAACTAAAGTAGACCGGGCGCAAATCGAGACTTAATTACAACATACAGACATGCGCAGTCCTCCCACAGCCTTACTCTATCCAGCTAAAAACAATATCTTCTCCGATATGTACAACGTCACCGATGGTTCGCTGATACAACTTTCTCCTTTCTTCTTTATGTAATATGCTTCCATCAACTCACGCGCAGTTTTATACCTACTTCTACCTAGAATCTTAAACTCGTTAAAACGTGGTACACACCCGCAGGCTTTACAATGCATGGGCAAATGCACCCAGCCATCTTTCATTAAATTTATTTTATGCTCCCTAACCCGTCCATTAGTACCAACCTGGCCAACAATCAGTATTGTTACAAAGGATTTTTCTGTTGCACTTTGCTTTCCCATCTTTCATTAAATTTAATTTATGCTCCCTAACCCGTCCATTAGTACCAACCAGGCCAACAATCAGCACTGTTACAAAGGATATTTCTGTTGCACTTTCTTTTCCCCTCTCTTAGCACTCGTTATCCCACCCATCAGAGTTACTGGATACTACGCCGGATAGTTCGGCATAGCAGTTCATGATGATTATCTTCTATCTGCGACACACCGCAAACCTCAAGCTCATAAGCCTTCATAAATTCAAAGGCAGTTTTATTGACACGTTGTTAGGGTACTTGTGCACTGCTGTGCTGCAGTGGTTACCATGGTCGGTTGCAAAGCCGAAGGTAACTGGTTCGATCTAGGCTGCGGCATTCACAATTTGATGAAATCAGAATGCTGGAGCTTTGCAAACTGTGCGATGTCATTGCGAGTTAACCCTTCGACTGCCAGGTTTATGGGGCAATGTGACACTCTCTCTACAGTTTCTTCTTTGTTTTCAGTATGTTGCGCAGAAATGTTGTAGGCCCGTGTGCTCAGATTTGGGTGCACGTTAAAGAACCCCAGGAGGTCGAAATTTCCGGAGCCCTCCACTACGGTGTCTCTCATAATCACATGGTGGTTTTGTGACGTTAAACCCCACATATCAACCAATCATCATTGTATTTTGCGCAGAAGTTTATTACTAGCAACGCACCTGAATGCTCTCCAGAACCCGTTAGATGATTTATTGTCAAGTGTACCATGAAATAAAATTGACTTAACTCATTACAAGGGAAGCAGGAGTTTATAAGTAGGCGCATTAGCAGCTAATTCGAGGGCCACAGTGTTCACAATGTCGTTCAACTATGGTGCTCTTAAAAACAGGGGACCACATAAAGGGACACCTCGCAGCTGGAGCATACATAGACAGGCAGCTAAAATTCACCGTGGTGCAGCTGGGGAGTCCCCGACGACGAAAGCTCCTCTACGCCAGTTTACAAGAATGCGTGCCATGTCTCTAGATTTTTTTGCTATTCATTATTATTTATTTGTGATATCTATAGATGGCGGGACATGCTCAAAATTTTTTTGGACAAAGGTTGCTCAGCTAGTGGCAGGGGCAGGCTTTAAAAAGCGAAACCAGTGCACTCGTGATCGGCAGGGCTAAGTAAATAAATGTAGATATTGTTGCAAGACTACATCACGCTGAAAAAGCAAGAGAGGCAGCGAGAGAGAAGAAAGACAACGTGATTCTGGGTTGCAGGGGTGCGCTCTCGCTTCTTCGGGGGTCCAGTATCATTCACGTGGGTTTGAGCAGCCACATAAATTGTCCTCAGTGTGAAATTGACTGTCTTTGTAGTGACCGAAGAGCCAAATAAAACTTATATTATTATATACGCTGTATTCTGCAAGTGTTACGTTCATATAACGCTTCGATAGTAAGTATTCACTTGCTCGTTTAAGTAGCAAAAATGATATAACTGACAGTGCACCTAATTACGTCACCAGCACCAAGTATGAAAAAACTCAGACACTCACTAATATGTTTCATTTCATTTCAAAATGTATATTTGTCATACAAGTATTTTTTATTATGCATGGAACCGAGCACACGAAGCGCACAATGCTTCTCTTGCTTTCAAATCACTTTTCCTAAGCAACTGTTCAAAGCACATAACGCTATGCTATGATTATGAGGCCATAAATTAGCCATCCAGATGGCTTTGTCAGGCAGTAAGCTTTATCAATGGACCAACGTTGTGAGGACGACAGCAGCAGCATCAGGAAAACGCCGAACACATTAGCATCACGCAATACGCTTGCAAAACACTGACTACTAAGAACTTGCGCAGGGAAAAAGCGAGCGGTGCAGTCGTTTCTTTGTTGTTTTATTAGCCCATGTGTGCGTTGCAACTCTGAAAGCTACGGGAAACGAAGTACGGTACGTTATAGATAAAAAGCAGCAATATTGTAGGTCATGTGACAAGTTCACATTGTAGAACATCTGGACGTCTACCAGCAGTTATTGAAGCGCAAAGATGAGCGCGGAAATAAATGGCACATTAGAAATGTTTCCTTCCGTGAAAACACACACGAAGATGAAAATTGTCGAAAAATGTCATTTGGATGAAGCTACGTTGGAATCTTCTTCATTGCCATTTCAACAGTACACATAAAAAATAATACCGGAATTTCATCATGTCCGCGTCGGTTTTCCCGTTCAATACATTGTAACGGGGATTATTTAGTAAGTTAACGCCGGTTGGGCTAACACTGCACACAGTGTGCAAGGATGAAGAACAACAGGGCAGTCTAGACACAGCCCCACAACAACATCGTCGTCTTCATACCTTCTGCGGCATTGCTGCACCCGTACCTGAGGTGCCTTTCTATACCCGTGACATTATCCCGGGTGGCAAAGCACCGTCGCGGTGCCTGCTGTTATTAGACGAACGGGTCACTGCGATGGGGCTCCAGGCGAGAAACATGCGCAATGTCTCTTCTGGGTGTAACGGTGGGGCTCGTAGTTGGAGAAATTTCATAGGTGACAGGTGTGACTTGGGGCAGAACTCGGTAAGGCCCAACGTGTTGCGATAAATGTTTCTCGCACAGGCTGACACGGCGGGATGGGAGCCACAGTAGCACGAGAGAGCCAGGAGAAAAATAGACAATATGAAAATGTGAAATTTCTAACGAGTGTAACTGCTGAGCAGGCCATTGTGGCCCGAGCGAACTCTGGCGAAATTTTTCAAGACGTCAAAGTGGATGGAGGTTAAGCGAAGCCAATGGCGCACACATAACTAGCTCTCAAATCACTCGTGAATGCAATCGAGCGCTTCACGCATTCTTTTCTTATATGAGAAGTACTTGCCTCCGTGGTGACCCGCCGCAGTGGTTTAGTAGCTAAGGTCATGGGAACCGCTGCTGGCCCGCTGGTCGCGGCAACAAATCCCGACGGCAGCGGCTGCATTTTAGATGGATATGGAAATGCTGTGGGCCCGTGTGCTTATGCTTGAATGCATATTAAAGAACTCGAGGTGGCCGAAATTTCAGGAGCCCTCTACTACGGCATCTCTCATACCTATGTGGTGGTTTTCGGACGTTAAACCCCACAAATTAATCAAATCATTCTTCATGTGGTGAGGATGATGGCGATAATTTTCAAGTATTTTTCAGACAATTGTTATTAGAACTTCACAGATTCAACTATCCTTAATTTTCCTGAGTTTAGAATCAAGAATGACTTAAATGTTAACAAACACCGATCAGGTTTCATGTAGAAGAAATGAACCCAAGAAGCGTCTGATTGGGGGCTAGTTGGTAACACATTCAGTAAAATTATGCAACGCAGCGTGTGCCTAAGCCTTACAACCATGAAAATGTGTGATATTGTGATACAAGAAGCCAAAAATTTCGCCCGTGTAGGACCGCCATGTGTAATGTGGTCTGCGATTGTCTTGTGCACTTCGTTCCCGTGTCTCGTTTTCAGCACAGTTTCATTTTCGTAACTATCTCACCAACTATACCCCCCCCCCCCATCATACTTTTCTCAAGCAGAGCTACCGTCAGGTTTGTCTGTTCTGTTCTGTTCTGTTTTAACTGTTTTGCAGTGGAGAGGTTGAGGTGCATATTGCCTCGGCTACTCCATATCACAAAGTTCTGCAGCGAAAAAAATATAATAATACAGAACGGTCCCCAAAAACTAACAATACGTAAAATAAAAAAAAACATAATAGCACACTGAAACCAGTTCAAATATTATGGCAATACACAGTTTTCTTAGAACAGTTCACACAGACATAAGCTATTTACACGCACACCTTACTATTCTACTGTCAGTATATACATGACCACAATTTACATATACTCATCTCTGGCTGTCTATCATAGGCGCTTGTCCAGTCTGGTATCCACTAAAAAGTCTGTCAGGGAGATTATTGCTTTTTCTGGAGATGCATCTCAGGCCATGGTCCAAGTAGTTTCTTTATTGTGAGGGCCGTCTGTCCAAACTTGCTAATTTTTTCTTTATTTTTCTCTTCATTCGCGTATTTAACGCACTCCAGAAGAATATGGCAAACATTTCCTCTGCATGACAACAATAACATTCCGGTGAGTTGGATTGATGTATTTTGTGCAGGAAGCTGTTTGTGCATGCTACTTCCAATCGAAGTCGGAGGATTAATGTCGCTATAGGTGTCGTGGGAGGTCTGTCGCTATAGAAAATTTGCTGTGGGGATCAACTTTATAAAGTACTGTTTCCTTTGATTTAGGGCTCTCAAACCATTTCTCGATCGACCAATGGTTAGCTCCTTGAGTTATAAAATGTCGAATATCCGCCTCAGACATAGGGATTGCGCAATCCCGTCCTTCCTTCAATACTTTCTTCGCGAGGCTATCAGCCTCTTCATTTCCCTCAAGTTCAAGTGGCTGGGTATCCATTGGAATACGATGTTGTGACCCTGCAATGAGGCGTATTCGACAGTGTCGGCAATACAATGTGCTATTTCACCATTTTTGTAAGGTGATCTCACATTTCTGATTAGCTGAAGAGCAGGTTTGCTATCAATGCATATCACCCACTTTCGTGGCTCAGGATTCTCGCAGATAAGCTTAACTGCTTCGAAGATAGCCACCAATTCTGCTGTCATCGATGAAGATTTGTGCGATAAATTTGTGCATTCTTTTTCTGAATTTTGGGTATAAAGACCGCACAGGCTGACGCTTCTTCAGTGCATGATGCGTCAGTATATATCTTCGTTTTTTTCCATTATGCATTAAATGAAGCTGATGAATTACCATCTGTGCTGCTGCTAGAGGTGCCATGTCTGCTTTCTTCTCTATGCCGTATATTTCGCGGATAACGTTCAGACGTGGCAGCGTCCAAGGTGGTTTTGAAGGTTTCCATTGTTTGAATTCTGGTACTACTGCTTGAAATAATGATATACTATCCTGTAGTCTCGTTGCCGTCCTTTGTGTTAGCGCACCAAATAAAAATGACTTTCATGGTGCGTGAAATTTTCAAATAAAGTCAGGTTTGTCACTACTGGCGCATGATTTTAGTGGTGCAAGCCCAGAGTGACATTCCTGTTCCTTTTCCCAAGAATTTTCTGTAGATGAACGTCTAACGGGTTTCCAAATATTCGTGAAAGTTCTTTAAGAAATTGAACTTGATTATCTTGGTTATTTCGATATGACATGTACTATATCGTAGCGTAACTTTCTTTTAAGACAAGGGTACTATGCTTACTAGGATGATTTGTAAGAAATAATGTGAAGGACGATAGTGCTAATCTTGTTTAATTAAACAGTACTCATTCTTTTTTTTCTTTTTGTGCCTAAAGTTCTTTGTTGTTTTATTTCTCTTTCTTATGGGTGCTCAATATTGGTTGTGTCTAAAACAGCGTTTGATAATATTGGTTTATTCATACCAGTTGGGCCTAAAACAGAGCTGTAGAATATAAGCCACGCATCCTCCCCTTCAGCCAGCTTAGGGTCAAACTATTTACTTATTTACTTACGGCATACAGAGACCAGGCAAAACGTTCGAGCTTCGCGTCGTTAACAAAACGGCACATAACACGATATGCAAAGTGAATTGTTAACAAACGTAAAAATAGAACCCCCTGTTATAAACAAAGTATGAACAGTAAACCGGATACGTTGAGCTTTAAGCACTGTGTCGCAACGCTTTATGGCAGTGACGTTTTGAAAGACTTTCTGAATCACTGAAGCTCGTGTATATAGCCACTAATGACCCTGATGTCATCAGGCGCTAATGACCACACTTGTAGATTTGCGCAATGTGCTGTACGAAGTGCAAGACGTTATACAAGGGAGGGTCATGGTGAGCGAAATCTCAAACACGAAAAGATCAATCCAAGAACGACAGATGAGTTTTCCTTCTGCCCTTAATGAATGTGGCTCGTGGCTTTGCGTTAAATTGCTTGCCCAGATTGTTGATTTTTTAATATACTACAGGAAAAAAAGCAACGTCTGAACTCAACACACCTAGTTATTTTTTTCGAAAAATCTGTGCACGCTTGTGGGTACAGTGGTTAAAGGGTAACATTGTGAATGCTGTAAAACGTAGTTACAACTTTACAGCGAAAACTGTAATCAAGTCACAAAGGAAGCATTTTCGACGCCGTATATAGTTGCCCACCACCGGTGTTCGTAAACGCTTCAAATAAAAATTAGGGTTGGAAGGGCGTTCAAGTCTCAGTCTTCTTCTAGGCAGCCTAGTATTCTACTGACGCCTTGAAAACTTCGCAAAGTAATGACACTCTCCTACCTCCCCTATTGTTTCTCGCACGAATGGAAGGAAATAACTTTATTAAAAATAAAAAAGGAACCCTGCAGGGTTACCGGCCCGGGCTCAGGCCACCCCGACGTTTTGTGCGGTGAGGCGTAGCCTTTCCACTGCTGTCCGGGCCCGCTGGATTGCCCACAGTTGGTCGTGCAGATCTGGGCTAGTAAGCGCACTTAGCTAACGCTCCTCCAGATGGTCCGGTTTTATATTGTCCTTTCGGTATATTACTGTGACCTGTGTGCATTGCCAATAGAATATGTGCCATATCTACGTGTTCGTGCTTACAGAGGGTACAACTTGTTTGTGGGTATTGTCTGAAATTTACTCTGTTTAGGTGTACTGGATTTGAAAAGGTTCTGGTTTGCAATCTTCACCAATCTGTTTCTTGAGATCTGTCTAGCTGTTTGTGTGGTGGCGGATATTCTTCTCGTTGTCGCTTATTATGTGTCAATATGTCATGATAAGTGACCAATCTGTTTTCTTGTATCTGTCGTCTTGTATCGCATATTCATTATTGTCATCACCACCATCGTTTCCATCGCCTCCACCGGAGTCGTACCCCCTTCTGGGGTCGGTGTGGAGGCAGGGCCGTCACTGTCCGAGCCGTCGTAGGTTAGTTCTCGCACAGTTCGGTGGCCCGGGCCTTCTCGTCGAGGTTTTGAGGAATGGTCGTGTCTTCGATGCTTCCTTCCCCCATGAGCGCCAGGATCCACTTGAGGTATTTGGGTACGATTTTGCCATTCCGGAAGTCTTCTGCTCTGCGGTTCAGGATCTTGGCTGCTTCGATGGAGACCCATACTTTTGTGAAATTCCTAATGGCCATCTTGGAGTGACTGAATATTAATCTGTCGTGTTTTCGACCATTGAGTACGGCCAGTGCAACGGCCTCTTTACACTATCTTTTCGAACGTGGCACCACCTAACTTCCTCCTGTGTAGCAGACGCTCTTTCGTGACGAGAGCATGGAGTAACACTCTATGACGAGAACACTTGCTCGGCATGCAGCGCACTGAGAGCATTCACGCCAGCTGTCTAACCGATCCTATAATTATCCTAACGTGTTTAAAGTTGGTCCAGGACAGCTCTGTTAAGGCCTCAATCGAGTCACTCGGAGTTGCAGTGACTGGATGTTAATTCTGTGTGCACCACCCTTTAGGATCTATGTTTATAAACGTAAAAATGCGATTGTTAGTGTTAAACCCCGCTTTTTTTGCCCATCCTTTAGCGCGTCTCCGAATAACTTTCACACCGTAAATAACATCGTTAAAACGCGCATGTGCGGCTGCTAAGGCTTACCTTATTATTAGCTGGCGCGATAACACTCGAAGAGGCACCTCACTGAGCGCGTAGGTGGTGCAAGATTCATCGTATATAAGCTATACATATGTGCACAGAGCATTCACAGTCACTAAAGTCCAGTGAAAGCAACAACTTGTGTTGACGCTGTCGACGCGGGACGGTGATGTCACCTACGGCCAATTTTAGCGTTTGGCGAGGAGTCTGAAGCTTTCAATTTATAAGTGCTAGAAGGCGTACACCCTGTACGGTTGATACATTCGAACAGCTGTGATTGTTTCGTGATGTGGTTAGGCGCACCAATAAAATTTGAAAAGTGGGCCTTGCGGACATATCTCACATACCAACTATACCGCTCAAAAGAATGAGCTTGCGTATTAATGAACTAGCGTTCTATTATACGTAATTTCTTAACAAGAGCTCCAGTTGCAAATATAAACCATCGCACGAAATTGCAAATAAACTGTCATGCGAAATGGCGGCTATGCGTGAAGTTCCTAAGTGATGCACGCACGTGCTGGCACGAAAGATTCACGTTTCCGATTGCTGTATACCTTCACATTTGTGAGTCTCCCGGCTGATTAGTCAACGTGAAAAAACACAGAGAGCAAAGTACTCTAATATATACGAGCACGCAACAAAAACCAACGGAAAGTACCAATCCTAATGTGTGTTGCTGACCTCAAGTTTTATTTATTCAAAACAGCAGTGCGAAACATCTGAAGTTTCATGATCACGAATTTAAGCAACGTTGTGAAAAATCTCTTTCATTTCATGCTCAAGAGCCCGGTCCTCCGCAACTACTCAAGGCTGTCCTAAAGACCCACGACGCGGCGGTGAAGATATATATGCCTCCCGGTCAGTACGTGGAAGCAGCCCACGATCTTTCTCCTAATAACTGGGGCGAAATCATTCAGGACTCCAATAAAGTTTTTAATCCGTCCATCCATTTACGCGTGCATGCTAAGTGCACAAACTAGTACCGCCAACTCAAACCAGTCATCGCATACAGACAGGCAAAACACTCATATAATCATGTGTTGTTGACAAAAAAACAGCCACCGCAGAAGCGTTTTTCAAACATGAATGAGATATCGCGACGACCTGCATAAGTAACTGGGACTTGCCTACTGTGTTAGAGCAAGCATTGAATTGAGCAAACATCGAAAAATACTTATAGTGAGAGACACGCAACACACATAGCAAAAGGGACTCGAAAATATTGACCTGAAGTTTTCACTGCCGATTCTATAAAAACATGTCTTATGTCGCAACTCGATTCGTTTAACGGGTGTTATGATAGAAGGATTTTGGCCGTCACTAGACTTGTTCTGGCATCAGAAGGCGCATCAACCACCCGTGGCAACTAGGAGCGATGTCATTCCTAGGTGAGAAAAATTTCACAGCACAGCGCGTAAAGAAGGACAAGTTTGCATCCGTACTGCTATGCGCTGTGCCCCAAGGCTTCCACGACTCGAGGGCAAAGATGGTTGTCTAGAGCGACTGTAAAGAAACGATCACTGCGAGTGTGGTCCCACGTGACGGCATCTGGCCAATACCGACGCGGTTCTCGCCTCGGACAGGTCTGTAGAGGCGAAAAGAGAGGAGGCGCTAGCATAAATACATACGTCGCTACTTTGCGAAGCTTCAGTGACTTTATATTTAGTGCCTTTATATGGCCGGAAGTCGGCCATATTGACTGGGCAAATTCTCCTCTCTTGTTCACAACCAAATGTAAAGTAGAAAGCGCGACTCTCCCTCCGGCTCGGAAAGCAGTTGGGCTTCGCAGCACGCGTGTCGTGACGCTCCGAAACTAATGGAACGGGGCTGAACACTCTGGGCCAGCGCGACGCCTTCGGCGAAATCATCTCGTCCGAGTAAGTTCTCACCGACAAGGAAGCAACTACAAGAGAACGCGCGTTGGAAACACTTGCCTATTCGTGCAAGCGTTTCATTATCAGCGTAGCGTGATAAACGCTACGGTCCTTAGAATTACTTATGTATGCCTTTTCTAGTACAAAGGCACACATACAAAATAGTGACGTGTTGTGATGGTGCCTCAGATATGCGCAATAATCGCTTTTAGGGCCGAAGCTCCTGATAGCGGCATCTGTTCGTCCCTCAT
The DNA here is from genome assembly GCA_013436015.1 of Rhipicephalus annulatus. Taxonomy (NCBI): domain Eukaryota; kingdom Metazoa; phylum Arthropoda; class Arachnida; order Ixodida; family Ixodidae; genus Rhipicephalus; species Rhipicephalus annulatus. The sequence goes on along the minus strand of WOVY01006134.1, from coordinate 32,214 downwards.
AGCCGTTGTAGTGTGTAACACGTATAACATTTTGACCTCTAAGTCGGTGCTGGTGAGAGATTGATTTCTTCTGTGCGTTGTTGAACAATAAAAAATAATGCTCAATGTACATGCCAATGGCTGTTAATAGAGAATGAGAGACAGGAGCATTCTTTCAGTTAACGCGCACGCTGCGATCCATATTAGCAGCCATTGGCATGTAAATTGAGCACTATCTGACAGGAAACGGTTGCTACGTTATACTCTCTGGGCGTAACCTCCTTGGTTTTAGAAAGGTTTAGTGAGCGTTGGGCCGCAGTGCCATGAATACAATGAAGTAGTATTTACCATGAACTCGAGGTGGTTAAAGGTGGGAAGTAGACACGAAGGGCAAGCCATAAGAAAGTGTGCGTGTGCCTCCTCTCGTTCGGTCCTTGGAATGTCGGATGGATCGCGGTGCTTCTATATGGGGAATATATGATGAAAAGATGCGGGATGGTGGTATTCGGAGTGTTCAATAGATGGACGAACGGACACACAGACAGATGCATGAATGGACGCATGAACGGACGCAGGGGCGGATGCATGGAAGAACGCAGGGACGGACGCACGAAGAGACGCACGCACGGACGGGCGGATGGACGCATAGACGGTTACACAGACGGACATATGGACGGACGGAAGCAAGAACTAACGGAAAGACGAAACCTTCGCCCAACTCTCCATCATTCACTCCGTGGATATGCTGCCATTTATTTTTGTTTTTTCCTTTTTTTGTCACTACGTAATGCTCCAACTTCAATGCTTCATTCGTCATTGCCAGGAATTGGAGCTTCATCCACGTACTTCAGAGCGCCGCACTTCAGTTGCTACAAGCATGCGCGACGTCCATGCAGGGAAAAGTTTACCCAGGCAAACGCGAAAGTCGGCAGCATGATATCACCAATCACCTCAATAAAAAAATTGAATCATTATAATAGAAACGGTTGATCGCCAGGAATCCCCCATTTGAAAGAGTGTGAGTTCTTAGAAAACAGCGCGTACAAGTACTCATGTGACCGACGCACCCATGGAGGCTGCATTTCTTCGCGCTTTCTAGCGCCAACTTTTTGAGTGGTGAAAATGCTCAAGCCAACATCCTATAACAATGGTGGAAAAGCCGAAGGAACAGGTTTCAGCTCTTCCATAGTAGAGCACCGAGTATACTCTAAATCGTTAATGAATTCTTTTTAACGTAAAACAAGGTTTTTCAAACACAAATTTCGCGAGGTCTTACGAAGTGTGAGACCCACGTGACGGCTTTATGTTTTCTCATAGTATAGTACCAAGTACTCAAAATCGTTGAGCACTTTCTCTAGACAATTGTTAAACACTTTTTCCAAACATCCTCCTTTCTCCGCGTGCTACGTCATGCCAAGTGTCTGACAGCCATGCTTTTTTCTGTCTGACGTGGAGAGAAAGGCATGGCTTCAAGCTATCCCACGAGAGCATTTCACGCAGTGATACCCGACAGGAGATGTATCCATAGATTTAGAGATTTTTGACTTCTGTGGATTTAGTGCCTCTTTATTAAATTTAGGGGTTTTCTAAGGCTCCAGAATTTTCGCATTACGTTACTTGATAAATGCTTAGTTTGTAATCACTCTTTTTCACTTAGAAAGCTGTAAAAACAATGTTTTTGACTGTATCATTCCTTTTCTATTTAAAACCATCTCCTTGTTCTGCTGGCCAGAGTGAAGGGGATAGCAGTTCTGTAACACGAGATTGTTATATGCTGAATACTGCGGGAAAAAAACAAGTTGTCGTAACAAGTAAGCATGCGTGCGCATATCATGAGCGCCTTGAGTAATTGTCTCTCTGTGAAATAAACATACATTTTAGTCTTGTAGTGCGCATTAACAATTAACTACGCTGGCTGCGTGCCTTCACCGAGCAAATTCTTTGTGTGAATTAAGGTAACTTTGTGGATTAGAGAGGAACAATGCGAAATTTGGATTGGGAAAGGTGATACGGGGTCAAACACGAAAACGGCGTGACACAAAGAGACACTAAGTCTTGTTTAGGTGTTTTCAGTGTTTCCGTTGGGTCCTTTACATTAGAGGACAAAGGTCACTATAATATTTGGCAAAGGGGAGCTGACCAAAAGCGCAGACGAAAGGTGTATTTGTCAGTCAGTTGATCAGGTTTTCCATAAATATGCTAAATATATTGCAACAGTGATTACAAATCTAGAAAATTAAGAATGGTCCATCACCTCAGAAGCTGCAGCTCCAAAAAAGGCGCTTTATACTCACGACTGATTGAAATGGTCACACCTATGCCTTAAATTCATTTGGAACGTGAAGTTCAGGGAAAAGACTGTCGCTGTGGTAACCGGTCCCATCTGCAAACAGTGTCAATGCAACTCCACAGACTATGCAGAAGAAAGACATTAAAGGTGTTTAATATGGCTCTTTTTACTATTAACACGATTTAGAAGAACTTGACCACAAAGCGCACTGCCTCAGTACTCAACTTGCTGTCAATGAACCCGAAAAATGACACTAAAGATATCTAAGAATTTTTTCATTGCAATGTAGATAAACTATGCTCGATTTGGTCTCTGAGATTTGTTTTCTACATGTCAATGTCTGCAACCGTCCCCTGATTCCAAGGGTGTTATGCAGCAAGCTATTGCGACAATAAAAATGACATTCTCAATATTCGATGCAAGAAACAAAACATAAGCATGAAAAAACAAAAATTCAATGTTCTTCGTTGCAGATACCAAACCCGCCTCCGAAGGTGGTTTCACGCCTATAGGCGTGAAACTCCACAGTGATATGGCGTTATTTTATTGTTGGCGGCGACTTCATGCGTATCTCCTAATAAATAATTTTGACGGAACAGCTCTTCGAAGCTTATATCCACGCATAGTGTGTTTCATTTTTCACGCATTTTTAAAACTACCTTTTTTGCACACGCAGGTTTACATATTATTTGTTGTCGTATGGTTTCTTACAAGAGTAAAGCTACGGGGAGAATTCTTCACTTGTTCCCGAGAAAGCTTCCCAAAGACGTAACATAGCACTTTGCCTCCATCACAAACTCTTACAACACAAGTAGAAGCAAGCGCAACACTCCGGAATACCAGAACGCCATGCCCGCACGGACACAAGGTGTGACGTCACGCAACCATCGAAAATGACCTAATATCCTAGCCGGTGTCGTCTAATCTCGCACTTGCTATGCTATGACATCTGTCGTGCATGTTTGCTGACATTTTCAGAAGGTCTCGTATACCCTGTACATACAATGTCATGTATAGTGTGCATATTGTGTAAAGTGTATCTTAGTCCTTAGTGTATCTTACTGTATCTTAGTCCTTAGTAGCACGTGTTATGGACACGCTATGGGCTTGGACATTTCGTTACAAGTTTTCACTTTTATTGTGCTTAGTCATTACTTTATGTTAGTTTGTCTGTTGTGCAGACACTGTTTCCGTGTGTATGTAGTGCTCTGCGATACAATAAACCTTAACCAAAGGGAAACAGAAATACATGAATCAACAGCATGAGCTGGCACGCGCTATCTACGCCCTATTCTTTGCTCTCAGGACTCGTGCGCCGCTTTCCCCAGCGTCTTCCACGATAGCTTGAAATGATTAAAGAATGAGTACGCAAAGAGAGAGATCAAAATTCTAGGCTAGACAAAAAATTCCTCCTCGCGAGGCTGCCGACGAACTATCGTATTCCCGATCCAAAGGCGAGTGTTCTAACCCCTCGGCTATCCAGAAACGTTAGTAGAGTACAGCTAAGCCTGGTATTGTACAGTGGGGCAAGGCGGCGAAGAATGGGTGTGAGGAGGAGGAGGAGGAATGAAGGAGGACGCGGGAGTGTAGAGTATAACATAGAAAGGGCGAGAAATGAAAAGAAACAGGTGTAGGATACCGGAAAAGAAGCAGATATAATGAAAGATCGAAAAGGACTCAAAGCAGGAAGCAAGCGAGAGAAGGAGAAACTGTGCGAAATAAAGAAATAGAAATAAGCAGAGGACACACGATCAGAGGGAAAATAAAAAAAAATATTGGAAGGAATCTAAAAAACTTACAAAACAGCAAACTTTAGTACAAGATATAGGTGCCCATCACCTCCGCTGTCTCTTTATCATTACACCTAGTGTGCAAGCTATGCTAATTTTTGCTCGCGTACGACACCACCACCGTAATCTGCGAGTCATAACAGGCTTCACTCGAATTAATTAGTGTCACACGTGGGACCCCACGGAGCTTCCACGCGTGTAGCCGTGTTTGCAGGTAATCTGCATTTTTCCTCCCCTTCACAACTGTGCTTATCGAAGCGTTACGGCTACTTCCCTGTTTTCTTACCACTTTGCATTCGTGAATCCTCGTGGATCGCTTCACTGCAGATTTACGTCGCTGCCGCCTAATAGTCGTTTAACATTCAGCACATATCTGGCAATATTTTAAATGCCTTGCGGACGCTAATTGAGCTGACTCGCGCGTGGTATGCCGCAAGTGTTGGCCCGTTGTAAGCTCCACATAGTTATCGTTCAGGGGAAATGCTATAAATGTGCATTTAAAGACTTGCGGTGCAGTGCTGTTATCACGTTTAGCGTACAAATGGTCTAGTCTGGACTGGCCGTTTATGGTGGTCATGCATGCAGACACAAAAGACACAAATATATTACACGGTCTTGTGTACCTTGGCAATGTCGCATATATGTAAACAATATTCACCACAGATTCGGGCCTGCCGTGGAGTTTATTCAAGGACCAACGCTGTCCCGTTACGCTAAGCAAAACATTTACGTACCACAACTAAACGATAGAAACATCGATGCGTAGTTTAGGTTTAAGCCAAGATGTGACTATATGAGAGACGCCGGAAGGCTTCGAAAATTCCTGCCAGCTCAGGTTCTTTCACGAGCACCCAAATCTGAGAATCAGGTAATTAGGCAATTTGCTTGCATCGCAATACCACAGGCGTGGTAGGGATTCCATCTCGCGACCTTTGTGTCAGCAGTCGAGCAATAGAGCCGTGAGAAGAGCGAAGCGCTGCAATTTCGGAAAAATTCCATAAAAGTGCACTCGAGCGATTACCGAATAACTATCATTTTTTTTAAATTACACTCATTCAGGGGAAAGCATAATTTGCATTCCTGAGGTTTTTTTATTATGTGATTTTTATGGCATTATTTTTATAAGTACAGCCTCATCGATTCCCTCGCAAATTTCCATGTCGTAATAACAAATGAAAACAGCAATTCCAGGTGCTTAGTGAACACAGCGTCGGCAAAGTTGCCATATCATGTCACCGCATTTACCTGTGACCATTAGTGAAAACGCTGGATAGAGTTCAACTGAATGGCCAGCAAACGCACAAAGTTTGGGTCGATACTTTTCCGAAAGGCAACTCGAGCCACTCGACAATGAGTGACATTTACCTATGTACTAGAGCCCGTATTCCATCCTTATAACTCGAGTGTTCTTGCAACAATTCCCATCACAGACGAAAGCGGCTGATGTTTGAATTGTTTGTACTAGAGAATATGAGCAAATTGTGATAGAAAACATCATTAGCGGAGCTTCTGATCATTCACACTGAGTGCTTAAGAACGACTGCCTTTAGAGATTGGCCGAGAGTTTCTTTTTGGTAATCTGGCACCCATGTTTAGTGCAAGCATGTTTATTTTTTTAACGTTTATCACCTTTCTGCGTGGCAAGTGCAGGGAGTACAAGCTCTTGTTCACCACGGCCGATGGCGATCCAACACTCTCGGCAAAATTGCTGTAATGACAGGCCGGCAGCACAACCCACACGACGACTTGTGGCCTGTATCAGTGGATGCTAGCACGGGAGAGAAATATTCTGGGGCTGATTCTCAGACCTTTTCTTTCAATAGTGTATTTCGCAATCACTGAGCATGCTCGGCTAATTATATATCCCGTTTGTGATTTTCAGAAAAAAACACTATTACGAAAATTTTTAGCGTATGGAGTTTTTCTGTGGACACACGCTCTGGTCTGTAGTGAGAGCGCCAGGACAACTGTCTCCTTTTTTTTAAATGATACCCTCGTAAAAATTACGCATTCATATTGAAGCTTCATAATGGTGTGCCAAAAAACTACACAAAAAGTAAACGAAAACAGCAAGCCAAACTCACCTGTGATGATGTCACACTACGGGGCGCGCACAACAGGAACAGCAGCTGGAAACTATGCAGCACGAGGCGTGCACCTATTCTGAGTCCTTGGCCAGGTGACACCAAATTGCACATGTGCCTCAAGAGATGCGCAGTTTCCAGTTTTTTTACTCGAAGCTGCAAGATTTAGTTCCACACAAGTGCAGAGAGAACCGAAGCATGAAACTTCTTTTCGTCGATATGCGTAGAAATTACACCGCGATGTACGAGACGGACTGGAATTGCATGCGCCGGCAAAACTAAAACGACTCAAGAAGCGATATGCTTTCTCGCTTAACGAATGTCAGCCGACCACGCACGCCACGATCAATTCATCGTCGTAGAGTTCTGGAATACTCGACTCCCTAACAAGCATTTCCACAGAATATAAGGAGTAGGTGAAAGCTCATAGCAGTTTGATTCAATTAGTTTTGGAACACCGAGTTAATTATGAACTTATTTGTTGCAAAACGCAAACGAAAACTTCAGGCGCTGTGCCAACGCACAAAGGCAACACTTGAGTATTCACGACTCAGTGCCCTTTTCGCACACCCACAGAAACACACGTGCCATTTTGCAATTCTGCTCCGTTGGATCAGATGCGCTCGACTTTCAGATGCGTCTCGCTTCCGGTGCCGTCATGATTCTTGCGAAACTGATATTACAACACGAGGCTGGGAGCAAGTACTTCGAACAACTTGCTAACGTATGGTGTTGCTTCAGTTATCTCCGAACTCCCCCAAGAATGTGATGGGTGGTGCCGCTTATAATATTCGTCCAGCGTAAAGGTATAAACCTCACTAGAAAAACACGATATCCGATGCTTCGATATAACGGATGAGTGCTACTGTGGGTATTAAGACGCCGAGTTTTCGCGAAGCAAGAATCACGGGTCATATACCAAAGAACGAGGAAGATGGTTTTTTCCTCCTGGATTGGAGCACCACTAACGGCATCGGCACATCAAACAACAGGACTTTCAGTCAATTTTCGTCGTCTTCTTTTTTCCTTTCACCCGGAGAAATCGTCCCAGATAACTCTAAACTTTGCCCAGTCCTACACTTAGAGTTGCGCGTTACACCTCACTGTCTTGTAGACTCGCGATCGTTGTCCAAATGAAGAGGATGATGAAGCAGACGCCGATGTCTTCCCGTAAGCGACATACGGAAAAAGAGCGCGCACGAGACGATGTGGTTGCCTCTGAGTCGGATGACCGCAGCCTCCACTCTGACCCGCGCCGCGAGCGCGCGCCGACTATTGTGCGCGATTCTCCTCTGACGGAGCACCCCTCTTCCTCTGCCCTTCGCAACGCGGTGTACAACAACGAACAAGTGCGCGCGTGTAGTTCGAGTTCGCGCCGGCGTCGTGGGTCTCTAACGCACAGCGCACCTAACGTGCAGTGCCGTGGGAGGGCAGCACTTTGATAGAGAGACTGAAAGAATGAAACAACACGACCAACAGGCACCGGGTCCCACGAACTAGCGCTGGAACCGTGGCGCCATCTGTGCGGGGATTTCACTCCGGTGCGGGAAACCTGCTAGCTTGTGTGTGTGCGTGCGTGTGTGTGTGTGTGTTTTTGTGTTTTTCAATATGCAGCGAGAAGTTCAATCGGTTTATTATTAAATGAAGCTCCACTTACCCTTTTTTCTGTCGTCGACCGTCTCTATAAGGGAACAGAGTAAGTAAGCCCTATACCCACCATGCATTTTAGGTGACGTTTATGTACCTTTTTCTCCATAACCATAACAGTTATAGTAAATATTTTACTTTAATTGTGATCATGATTCCTTCCTTTTTTACTGAAGCGAATTTAGCACTGAAACCTGTCATGCTAATTTTTTATAATTTTTTACTCCAGATATCTAATTACCATTAGATAATACTTTTTAGATGTCATGTTGCAGAAGAGCACTTCTTTATACAACAATAATTCTGCTTCAGTATATTTACTTTTTCGTTATCTAAATTTTGGCTGAGGACTATATTTCTGGATACTCTGGTTGTTGAGAAAAAAGAACATAAGTGCAAGGTAAAACATGCTTGAAGATAACCGCTTTTAAAGCCGAAAATGTGTAGTACTTCAAAAATACAACGAGACAACAGCAAACTGACGGATCCGTTCAATAGGCACCTGCCAGATGCTCATCACCAATATATATTTTTTTCTTTTTTTAATGAAACAACTTGCCTGTCGAGACCCTCTCGTTGCCTGCAATGATGTTGTGTCAGCACAGCGCTTTCTACGCAGTTCAAGAGTACTTAGGTCTTGCACTGTGCAGTGCCCTGGCGAAATTCCAAAATAGTTTAGGACAATTTCACGGGTTATGTTGCCACCCATAGGAGTGCATACAGCATTAGAGTGCATATTTATAGTGTTTGGTTCACGAGGGAAACATTTTTTTGGAACGCACTCCCACATGGTTCCCGTGGACACATTTGGCAAGCAATTCTGGATGAGCTAACTCCAGATAATTTGACTAAAAGCCTTAATAACATATGCTGGAAGGTGTTCTTTATGAACGAATGGTTCACCTTTGAAGTGGGCTTTGTTGAATTTACGTCATGTTTTGGCGTTCTTCCAGCAAAGGCTGTTAGATTGATTGGTATCCTTTGATGCCTCGTGAAAATATGTGGATCGGGTGGCTTTTCTCATGTCATTCAAGCTTGTTCAATTTCTTTTATTGGCCCAAGCCTAATATTTTGGTGCTTTCCAATGATGACACCAAGATAACAGTGCCGACCACATATAGATTTTCCGACAGAAAGGTTCATGCCTCTGCTTTATTTCGTATTCACAGTTGTGTGCCTATTCTTTTCAGAATCTGCCAAATGCTCTCCAGCTTGCAAAATGTAGCTTCTTCATAACGCTATGACGCTTCAACTGCCAAAAATCCCTTGCTACGTAAGCATGGCAGCTTGGTAGGCCACCGAAAAGGCTTGCATTATGCCTTTTTCAGGAAAAATATGTACTAAGACAAAGAAATGACCGATTCTGATTCAGAAATGGCTGCACATTTCAAATAACTTAAAAGAAAAAATAAATTATTTGATATTATTGTCTATCCTGTCCCCTTAATGAAAACAGTGGTGGTTATAGATGAAGAGAGTACTTACGTTAGCAAACAGCTTCATCTTCAACTAGAAGCACGGAGCGCTTGAAACAAGGTGGTTGAAGGAGGGTGAACTTTTCATCTTGTAAGGAACATAGGAATTTCATTCTGTATGCCCATTGGCCACGGGACCCTGAATCCCTATTTCCGTCTTGGACGTAGCCAAGGAGGATATGATTAGGGGCGGAGACTTCAACCTCCTCTCCCCAGCACCAAAATTTTCAATTTTGAAGTTTTTGCGTATATGCACATTTTGGTCCAGTTATGTACGCTGAAGACAGTGTACTAATTTGCGCACATGAGTCTACGAGGAAAGTTTGTCGTTCAGCTAACAAAGATATGAATGTATTTAAACTGAAAAAAGACACATTCTACGCTTCTTCATTGTTCACACAAAGTAACAGTCCTCGACGCATGTGTGCTACAGATATAAAGTGAACGTATTGATTGATTGATTGTGGGGTTTAACGTCCCAAAACCACCATATCATTATGAGAGATGTCGTAGAGGAGGGCTCCGAAAGTTTTCACCACCTGGGCTTCTTCAACGTGCACCCGAATCTGAGCGCACAGGCTTACAGCATTTCCGCATCCATCGGTAATGCAGCCGCTGCAGCCGGGATTCGATCCCCCGACCTGCGAGTCAGCAGCCGAGTACCTTAGCCACTAAACCACCGCGGCAGGGCAAGGGTGACCCTATTGAACACGTGAATAGTGTGACATATATAGGTCTTTGAATTGACCAGAATTTAAATTGAAAAACGCATACTGAGTCGTTATGTAAAAAGCTCAGCAGTGTTTGCTTAGTGATATATAAAGGTAGAAATTTTTTTATGCACCAATCTTATGGTAGATATATTTTGCGTGTTTTTTTCATGGTCAGTTCTTATGGTGCATTGAACCATGGGCACAAACGTATGATTTTTACTTAAAGCCACTGGTAGTGTTGCAGAAGCGAGTATTCTAAATTTTGTTGAACTCAAGCTATGCTGCTTCTTCAAGGCCGCTTTTTAACAAACTCTAAATGATGCCTCTTGGCTTGCTCTAAGACTGTAAAAATACAACTGTAGTTCATAATTTTCTGAATAAAAATAGTCTCCCTAGCTCGCTATTTGTTTCTTCCCGGTTCTGCGCAGGAGGATATGAAGCTGGCAACTTCTTTGAGCCACTTGCAAAAAATGTATATGCCAAAACACCAATGTGTAGAGTTCGTTTCGGTTAGTAGAAATTATGTCAGCCAATATAAAACAATGTAAAAAGCATCTTGTTACCCGAGAACACTATTATAACTCCCCGTATTTTTGTTTTTAGTCTCAATGAAGCACGTGCTTACTACCTGGAAATAAAAGAAAAACAAACAGTTTAAATCAGAGTTTTGTATATTTATATCTGTAAACTTTTCTTGTGGCCCCCAACCAGCCTAATGCTAAGAGTTCAGGTGTTTTTTAATGTGTTTCTTGATTATTTTCATATTGGCAGATAAAATTCAGTTTACTTTATTTCCACTTACTTTCTTTAAATGCGACTGCTAGCACCACATGACGTCTGTATAGCTGGAGAAACCGATGCCGAAATCTGTATTTCATCGTCCCGGCCTTCTTAGAGTTAGTGCGTGAGTAACATTATTGTCAAGAAAGATAGTTCTTTATAACCAATAAAACATAAACTATGAATTACAGCCACTCTTACTTCCCATTCACAAATCGCCTAAATGGTGCTGCTCAGTAACCAGCAGGCAAATCACATTCGGTACATATGTTCCGAGAGGAAACCACGTGGATACAAGTATTGCTTGATTATATATAGCTATTGTTAACATGCCGGTAATCTCGCTTAGGCTTTACCTTTACCGAGGAACATCCGCAGAACCATTAATAATTCCGAGCGAAGTGCAGGCACTAATCTCCAAGGCTGCGCTTCCTTGATGCTGCTCGTTGCGACTCTGATGCATCTGAGTGATCAAACAGCCTCAGCTGGTTTTGTATATTGAGAAGGGAAGAACGTAGTTAACGCACGGTGTGACAAACACAGATACATTTTTTCTAGCTGGTAGATTAAAATAAAGGAAGTTTTTGCTTCTGTAATTCTGCGGCGTTGATTCTCGTTTTTTACTGACACATACCTCACGCTGGTTTGTGCCACACATTTCGAACAAGCCCCAATACTCGCCTTTCTGTAATAATCAAGAAAGGTCCGTGGATAGAAATGAACGTGCAACGAAAATTAGGCAAACCAAATTGTCCTCAGGTTCACTAAAGCATCGCAAAATCGAGAATGCTGCGAAAGCGGGCATACTGTCCGAATGGCTACTCAAGATAATGCACGCAATTCTGAGCGCATGTGGCAAGCCAGTCAAGATAATGGATGTCCTGGTGAATGCACGTACGCTGCTGAAATAGAAAAGTTTCTATGAGCATGAGCTATATTCAAAGGAAGCTTTCTGTAACTGTCTGTACCTTTCATGAAACTTCTGAGCCCATCTGTGTCATCCATCAAAATTTTGTGTCATCTCTCTGCCACGTATTTTAAAAAATAACCGCAATATCCACCAAGTGAACGATGTTAGAGGAGCTTGTTTGGAAGTGCATGGCTTTTCTTGGCGAGACCATTTCTGTATAAAGGTTTGTTAACAAGCCGGCGATTGATGTGTACAGTACGTCAAAGGCAGTGTTGTCAAGCATGTTCCGTGGCCAGCACTGCACGGTGTCTGCCACGTCGGTCGGCACGCTTACCACTTTCCCCTTTATTTCAGACTGTTCGCTACCGTGAGTGCAGTGCTTAACGCTCATATACAATAGACGTGAAGCTATTAGGCGTTATTCAACGGGGTTGAGGCAGGAATGTGAACGGGCTTAGGGGGACATTGGCACCTTTGTGTAACACATGTCATGTGCTGCCGGACCTACGAAGCGACGAGAACGAAGTGGACAAAAGCTTGAGGAGGCGACTGCGGGGGCCATCGAAGACCGACGCGTTTTAGGAAGCCTTCATGTGCGCGACCACATGAAGTATCTCTAATGCTCTGAATGGCGGCGCCCGATCAAGTGATCATTGTCGGAATCACTGCCTTGAGCGGCAAACGGAGAAATGTACACCATGAACACTGGCGTATGCACCTGCTGCCTACGCCACCGGACTACGCGCCGGCCTAGGCACCAGCATCAGAAGCTTGCCGAGCGAGCTCCTAAAAACATTTCACAATTTATAGCATTACGGATAATCTAATATTGAGAGCGATAAACTCTGCACACAAGCCGACGACACCTATAGCAAATTACTGGCTATACGCATCTTCGCAAATTATCGGCCTCCCCAGAGTGTATACTAGCACTGTGCGAAACCCTGCTATATGAACACCTGGACGGCCCATTTCTGCTTGACTGGTCTGGCATAATCACAAAGCGTAAGAGGGGAGCTTTTTTTTTTCTGGTTGTCTTCTTTCTCATATGTGTTGGCTGAGGGAATTCCTTACCGAATGAGAGCTGTTAAGCAAAATTTGAAGTTTTTGATTTGAGATGCAAATATATTCACAAGACAAAGACAACTTTCAGTATAAATAGTCTCACTCTCTCACTGTTTTATCGGATGCATAGCTTAGTATACTATATAAGGTGGATACACTTCCCTACAGTTGAATCGTTGAATGCAAATACGGGCTGTTTAGTGGACAATAGTACTAGCCGTAAAGCTCTTTTCAGGTTTGTCTTTTGTATGCATTGTGGGCGTAACGCTTACCACATGTTTTAATTTGCGCGTATGTTCCACAGAAGTGGGAGTCAGTTTCGTTATTCCCTGCTTCTCCACTAAATATGAAAAAAAAAGAAAACTATTGCGGTGGGCCGGCTACGAGATAACAAGAGAAAGAAGAGTGCGCGGGCATGCTTAAGGCTTCAGCCACGAGAACGTTTTCTACGCAGTTTGCAAGTACCTGAATGCAAGTAAAAGAATTAAGCGTTTAACTGCGTGATTATTCATCGTGCAAATAATTATTCCAACGAACACAAGAGCATTGTTTAACCATGCTGATTCCTATTCAAGGTAATAAATAATGGCCTTATCTGCACGAGTGACAAGCAACTATTGCACTCCTTTCATTCTGACTAGGGTGTCTTTTCTTTTTTCTTTCTTTTTTCGGGTGGGTGGTGTCGATATTAAAAAAAATCTTACTTAATTAAGTCATCGATTCTTGGCCGATCCCCCTGAGTGGGTACGAGCCATGTCTGTTGAATCATCATCATCATCATCATCATGCTTAATGGGTGCGCAGTAGTTATGAAAAAAATTGAGCAGAAAAGAAGAACAAAAATGCTTTTGTTCGCATATAACACTGTTGTATCGTCTTGTTTTTGAGACATTTTCGCTCTTAGAATGAACAAGCTTACTCGTTACCTAAACAACAAAGCTGCCGACGCGAGCGTCATCGTGACGGAGAACGGGCTTACGTGCGACAATGTAGACAGGTGGAGAATAGGCTGGTTGACGTTAACGTGCATTTCAAGTGAAAGCTTCCCTGTAAACGAGTGTACAGGTGTGGTCAAGATGCAATAAAACTATACACACAACCTCAAAGCTTAAATTGAGCGTTTTATAAAAGGCAGTGGTACAACATATCCGAAAGACTTGTTTAACGATGGCGAGAACAGCCGATAGCTTGACCAAGGCCTGTCCACCATCTCCCCTGCTTGTTCAATCTGTGCCAAGTGGAGTTGGTTGAATTCTTTTCGCGTGGGTTTAATCATATCTTAAATAAGTCTCTCCGTTCGTTTGGGTGTGTGCTGTCTATATGCATATGCGAAATGGAAAAGTTTCTTCACTGAGGGGAGTTTATCCATCCCCGTTTCCCCCCCCCCCCGTTGGCTTTCTTCTGATTATGCCAGTGTTGGCTACAAGCACGTGGATCGCCCCAATTAGCGCTGGTGAATGCGGGCGTCAAGGCGGATCAGCCCAAGTGAACGTATGAGAGCGCAGTGTCGCATCAGTTGTGTAGCAGCTGTTACCTCCCGTTTAGCCTATATGTGCTATCATGTGTATGCTGGCTGTGGTAATCACCAACATACGCATTTGGCTACCTTGTTGAACCATATGACATCAAGCTTCAGTTGTGCGATTTTCTCTTCCATTGAGACGAACAACTTATTTTTCCCTCCTCGCATGAAACTACGAAAGCTGGGTTGATTCTTCAATGCTTGTATTAAAAAACAGCGGAAATTTCCTGCTATATTGTAACAAGTAAGACAATGAAACTTTCCCAATTATGTGTAATCTTCACGAGGATGCGTCTGTATGGGCACCTTCAGAAATTGTGCCACACCTACTAGACTCACTCTAATATCCTATTTTCGTTAGTTTTACTGTATTAAAGCATTTCATTACATTGTTTATATTTATACACTGTGCTTTTAGTACAATTAATATCATCATCATCACCGTTATCATCATGGTAACTATAATCATCATCAACCTGATTACGCCCACTGCAGGACAAAGACTTCTCCCATGTTTCGCCAGCCAACACGGTCCTGTGCTTACTGCTGCCATTTTATACCCGCAAACTTCTTGATTTCATCTAACCGCTTTTCTGTCTCTTTCTCTCCCGCTTGTCTTCTGTGGAAATCCGGTCAGTTACCCTGAATGAGCAGTGGTTGTCCTGCCTGCGAGCTGCATGCCCATTATATTGGACATTCGTATTTTAAGACGTATTCGTATTTCGTATTTATTTCAGACAAAGACAAGTAATATGTACATTTGCCCTGTCTAGGAGGAGTGACAAAAAGGCATGAGTGCCTGACTGGGTAAAAGACACCCTATACATGGGTAGTGAAGAGGCTGCCTGCCTATATTTCTTTTCGCTTACGTTCACCGCAGCCTATTTTTGCTAATTTTCTTGTCAAATTGTTAAAAATTATGAATGGTTATATTAGTACGGTCACAAGGGGTACCTCACCAGATTCCTCATAAGAATACCATCTCCTAATCTTCAAGTTCCAGTTAGCTTTTTTTCCTCTTTAATGGACTTTTACATTGCTCGTTGGACATGTAGGGTCAGAAAAGGCTGCCGATCAGTGCTTCAGGCCCCATTCAATATATAAACCGAACATTGGGTTGAACACAGCACATAATTGATTAATAAATTTCAAATTGAGGTAATTATCGCTCACTTTCCCATCCATAAATGATTCCATGAGCGCCATTGACTCACCAATTTGGCCTATAGCTAAGGAATGATTTGGAATAAGCAAGCTGCGTGATTACAGCAGCAACCGGGAGGTGCCATGACGTGTCCGCGCAGAGTGCTTTAGGGCTCTACTAAGTAGCGATTACTCAGAGTGTGTTGCTAACGTCAAAGACACGCCCCGCCACGGTGGTCTTGTGGCTGAGGCATTCAGATACTGACCCGCAGGTCACGGGATCGGATCCCGGCAGCGCCTCCTGTTTTTCGATATAGGCGGAAATGCTGCAGGCCCATGTGCTCAGATTTGGGTGCAGGTTAAAGACCCCCCCCCCCCGGTAGTCTGGACTGCCGGAGCCCTCCACTACGGCGTCTCTGATAATATCATGATGGTTTTAAAACGTAAAGCCCCACATGTAAATTAATCAACGTCAAAGACATTTTCAAGGCTTTTGGACAAGTGATTAAGTTTGCTCATGAGCTTCCCGCAGGTGACAAACTTCCTTTTTTTTGGATATTCGTTTCACAAATCACCAAATCCACTCTGCTTGATGACTCACTCTCGTGTCCAGAAAGAACTTTCGCCATTTCATTCTGCCCATTCAAAGAATGTGAAGATAGTGATAGCATACTGCTATTTTGCAGATGGTACAAAGTAGATCCTTCACAACTGCAGGTAAAGAGAGCTTTCAACTGCGAGTTTCGGGACTTGTTTCCACAGATATCTTTTCATTGCTTTTAGGACCTGTTTACGAGGCATTACTGATGAACGTTTGGCGTGGTGTTTTCGAAAAAATTTGATTCAGTGGCGAGTACGCTCTTGTTGTTGTCATACGTTTCTTCTTGTTCTTTGTCCTAATAAATGTGCCATTAGTTCAACTTCAGCAACAGAATGTCTCTAATCTGGACTGATATATTTTGAAACAGACCAACTTTCGTTCTACGGCCATTTTTTTAAATTTTGAACGCATGATGGCCAGGCGGGGCTTTTCACTTAAAAAATAAAAACGCTCGAGAGGAGTCCTGTCTTAAGCTTAACAGACAATAAAATTTTGCCACTAATATATAGTAATTTATCAGAACTTCATCCTTTCGAAAGCCTCACTCCGCTTGAGACAGGTAGGTGGGCCTTATACGGGCCGTGGCCGTGTGTTCAAGACCCTCTTTACATGGGGCGTGCGACAAACTCCTATAACTCATCACACGCTTCACGGATAAGATAAGCTTTCGACAGCTGTCAATTCACAAAACAGTGCAATCACATACTGATGTCATTCGATGATTACTTAGGAAAGTGTTGTAGGCTGCCTTTACGTTTGAACTAGTGGGAGGCGACCTTGTCTAGTTCTGACCAAGTGCAGCAACAGGCCCTGGTCGACTAGAGGCTCCGGTTGACTTGAGCATTCTGAAACAACTCACTTTCCGTTTTGAATTGTTCTCCTTGATAGTTGCTTCACCACTGTGAGACCTTAGCCTATGAACATATTTTGCTTTTCCACTAATGAATCGTTGTCTCTAAGCGGGAGAAAGAACACACAAAGAAAACACTTCTCATGAAATGGTATAATTGTTTATAAAGCCGAAGAAAACCCGCATAAATGATAGAACACAATTGCGTGAAGTTGGTATAAGTAGAAATATGTCCCACAACAACTCCCTCACAAAGTGTACGCTATACAACGCTAATTACATCAGGCACGTTTCACCGTTTCAGAAGCAGATAGTGAAATTGTGATTGCAATAAATAATGGTAATGGCCTGGTAAAATAGTTCCCCTCGTGTTCAGTTTTGCGGTATTTTTGAAAAACATTTGTCTTTCATGGTATGCCTCAACGCAGAAAGCTTGGTGTGTGACTGTCTCTCTATCTGTGCGTGTGTCTGTTGATCAATTTAGCCACCCGAGCGAATGTTGCACTCTTTCCATAACACCCACCCTCCTTAATCTGTTGGATGTTTCCATACTAGGCAACATTGTCCATCAAAAAGCAAATATTGCGCATATTTGGGTGCACCAACGATTCTTGACTATTGGTGGTGCGCCTAAAAATGCGCCCCGCTATATTGGGGGAGCCCAGAATGAATGGTGCGCCACCAATGCATGAGTGTTGCTGGTGCGCCTAAATCTAGTGTTTGTCTATAATTATAAAATAAAATTATAAAATTATAAAGGGGCCCTGCGACACTATTTGAAGATGTATTTTTCATTGGTTCTTCTGGTGGTCTGGAACGCGCTGATATCGTTCCGCAAATGGCAACGCCGAAATCGACGCTGTTATAATTTTAATTCACGGGAGAAACTACCTTGCTTTCAGACTGTGAGACACACATCGGCTATTTTTGTTATGGGAAGCAACATAATGTCATGTGACGTGACGAAAAACACCGTTCATTTTTTATTGGCTGAACGCGAGAAATAGGGTGCAATATTCATATGGTGGTAGAAGCGTCATACGAGTGAATGCTAACAACACCAAGTGACTTTTTTATACTTTCTCAGAAAGAAATCATTTCTGTTTCCAAATGATGTATTTGTAGAACAACTAACATAACTGTTGTAACTGAAGTGTAACCCTTATCAGTTTTTGACTCAGTTATAGCCAAAGCTTCTATCTCTTGTTTCACTTACCTTGTTTCCCTTTCCCTCTTTACTTTGAGTCTTTATATTGCAACGTACACTGAAAATAAACGCCTATTCTACAAGCTTGTCAGCTTGTGTCTACTTCGCTTGCGCCAACGCGCAGGGACCGACGGACAATGTAACAGCGGCAACGAAGAACCGGAGAGAAAAACCCTGGATTCAAGCAGGACATCAGCTACGACGATGGTGCACCAGCAACTACCGGACTTCAGCGACGAGAAAGACAACTGGAAGGCGTATGTCATCAAGGCAGAATCATACTTTGAGGCAACAGGGGTGACAGAGTCAGCCGAGATACGGGCGTTGTTGGTGGCGGCCTTAAGTACTCGCACTGTCCAGATACTATCAGGAAGAATAGCGCCCAAGAAGCCTAATTCTTTGGAGTACGAGGACGTCGGGAAAGCCTTGAACGAGTTCTTTGATCCCAAGCGCCATGAGATTGTAGGAAGTTTCCGCTTTTTCAACCGCTGCCAGCTGGACGGTGAGACTGTTCAAGAATTCATTAGTGATATTGGCCGAATCGCGGACAACTGCAATTTTGATACCATGCTCGACCGAATGCTGTGGGATAGAATAGTGTGCGGCATCAAATCGAGTGCGCTGCAAAAGCAGATGCTGACAAAGAAAGATCTGATGTTAGAGGACGCTGAAACAACGGCCCTCGCAGCTGAAGCGGCAGAGAATGATGCCCGTAAAATGGCCGGCGAAGCATCAGCTGTGCTCAGCATCAAGGCGCAGTCCTCCACGAGCAAGAGGTACTCGCTGAATGCGGGCGTTGTGGCAGTGTCAGACATAACAGTAATGCCTGCCGTTGGAACAACGCGCGTTGTTATCGTTGCGGTGGACGCGGTCATCTAGCTCAAAAATGCCAGAATGATCAAACCGCAAAGTCTCGAACTCAACAAGCACCCTCGGAAACACGCGGCCGAGTCCTGGCTGTTAACGAAGGGGAAACAGATGAAGGCGTTGATGATAGCCTGCACATTTGGACGCTAAGATCGACGCGGGAGGAAACTGTATAGCTCCCAATACGGCGCAACTTCACGTGGGGAGGTGTTGACGTATCAATGCTTATTGACACTGGTTCACCGGTCTGCGTCGTGTCACGTCAGGTTTTTGAGCAGCACAAGAACGCTTGGCCTCCACTGAAGCCATCAAGCATAAAGCTGTCATGCTATTTGGGAAAATGGACAGTCCTTGGAGAGATCCTGTTGCCGGTATCGTACGTCGGTGCAACCGTAGAATGCCCTTTGGTAGTGCTAGATTGCTGCGGTCGAAGTTTATGTGGCCGAGACCTAATTTTTCTTCTGAGTGACGCAGGCTCCCCTGTTCTCAGCTTCTCAGCTGATCTGCCGACTGCACAGCAGTCTACCAACACACAGGTTCTTTCGGATGTAATCTCCGAGTTTGCAGACGTCTTCAGCTCGGAACTAGGCCTCATCAAAGGATCTGCGGCGCACCTTCGGCTGAAGGAGGGAGTCACACCCAAGTTCTGTAAGGCCCGCGCTAATCCTTTCGCGCTACGTGACAAAGTTTCTGAAGAGCTTGATAGGCTGGTGGTACTAGGCGTTTTGTCACCGGTGCCACATTCCGAATGGGCTACGCCCATTGTACCAGTGCTTAAGAAGAACGGCACCGTCAGGATTTGCGGCGACTTTAAGGTCACCTTAAATGCGGCATGTGAGCTGGAGCATTACCCATTGCCAGTAATCAATGACATGTTCGCGTCCTTAAACGGCGGCAACCATTTCAGTACACTAGATCTAAGGGATGCATATAACCAAGTTCCGCTGGATGACGAACCGTGTCAGTTGTGCGTAATTAACACACACAAAGGTCTTTTCTGCTACAACAGGTTACCTTTCGGCATTGCCTCTGCGCCAGCCGTTTTTCAACGTAGGATGGAAACTGTTCTGCAGGGCTTATTGGGCGCGCAAGCTTATCTGGACGATGTCTTGGTGTCCGAAAAAGCAGGAAGTGACGACATGCTCAAAGTCGTTCTGCAACGTTTCCGGGAGAGTGGTGTTAAACTACGCCTTGATAAATGCAAATTTCGGCAGGCGTCTGTTACCTATCTTGGCCATCAAATCGATGAGCAAGGGCTGCACACAATAGAAGAAAATATCGAAGCAATCGTTGATGCTCCCAGCTCGAAAAATGTAGCCGAGCTTCATTCGTTACTTGGCATGATCAGTTTCTACTCAAAGTTTGTGCCGAACATATCGTCTCATCTCTTTCCATGGTATTGGCTACTGGAAAAAAACAGACGTTGGGACTGGACAGAAGAACAACAAACCGCGTTTGACAAAGCAAAACAGTGTTTGCTGCAGGCACGGGTGTTAGTGCACTACGACCCTTCAGAGCGGCTGAAACTAGAGTACGACGCATCGAAAAGAGGCATCGGCGCAGTGCTTTTTCACACAAAAGGGAACAGGAACGAGGCTATTGGGTTCCGTTCGAGAACATTGTCAAAAGCAGAACAACATTATTCACAACTTGAACGAGAAGGGTTAGCCCTGGTATTTAGAGTAATGAAGTTACGTGATTATCTTCTAGGCCGAGAATTCATACTCGTCACAGACCACCAGCCGCTCCTGGGCCTGCTGAGATCGGATCGGCCAACTCCACCGCTGGCAGCTGCTCTTATACAGCGCTGGGCGCTGTATTTGGGCGGATTTCGCTACAAGCGGCAGTATTCCCCAGGCAAGCAGCTCCTGAACGCGGACGCCCTCAGTAGGTTGACACGATAAACTTCTGAGCCAACCGCGGACGGCGAGCCACCCGAGTACATTTTGGTCCTGGCATCCGTACAGGAGGGTGCAGTCTCGACAGCGGAATTGCAGGCGCTATCCGCCAGTGACCCAGTGCTGGCCAAGGTTGTGCAGTACACAAGGAATGGGTGGCCTACAAGTGCTAAAGCACTAGAACGAAGATTACTCCCTGTTTTTGACCGCAGACTTGAGCTTTCGCTGGCCCACCGTTTGCTCTATTGGGGCCATAGGGTTGTCGTTCCAGACAGCGCGCAGCATGGAATGTTGCACATGCTCCATAAAACTCATCAAGGATCATCGGCGATGAAGGCAATCGCTCGGTCGGCTTTCTGGTGGCCTGGAATGGACAACGACTTCGAACAAATGTCGGCGAGGTGCACAAGCTGTATTCAAACTCGACCAATGCCGGCATCTGCCCCGCCACTTAGCTGGCCGACATGCCAGAAAAGCTGGTCAAGAGTACGTATAGAATTCGCGGGGCCAATAAATGAAAGCATGATCCTTGTTCTTGTAGAATAGAATAGAATAGATTTATTTCCAGAAATACAAAGATTCTGGCGGATACCATCGACTAAAAGCTGTTGTCAAACAGCTTGACAGGGTCGATGGTCCGTTACAAGGCATATGTGGCAGTTGTACGAAAAGAAGCAACATAAAAAAAAAAAAAAAAAACAAATGTTCACACAAATGTACACAACAATATCTGAAATTATTGAAAAACAATGAAAACAAAAAAATTCTATGCAGCAGAAGACAGGAAATCATACACAATTTGCTCTGACAAGTGAAACATAGAAAACAATAATTGCAGGAAATAGTAATACGTTAAGTCATCACATGTTAACAAAGAGAGTCCTGAGTTCCTTGGCTGAGAAGCACTTGACGTCTTTGTATTTATTTAAAATATGCGGCAAGTTGTGTTCTAATGATTGTAGCCTATAATTATTGCGAAATCTAGGAACATACCACATGTCACTATTTCTAGTATTGGCGGAAGTGATTCTAGGTGTCAACGATGCAGTAGACGCAAGAAAATTATGAAGATATTTTTTAGAGAAATAAAAGGAATAAAGTAGGCGAAAAGTGTAAAGATGTTCTATTTTAATGATTCTATGATTTAGGAAAGCTGGCCGTGTTGTCTCTAAGAAGCCCATATTGTCAATGTGCCGAATCATCCTTTTTTGAAGTAAAAATAATTTCATAATGTTTGTTTTCCCAGTAGTCCCCCAGACTAAGCTACAATAACTTAAATGAGAAAAGAATAGAGCATAATAAATGTTAAGTTTTGCTTTCGGTGGAAGAAGATACCTACATCTAGATAAAACACCTGTTATAGCTGACAGTTTTTTGCAGATATTTTCTACGTGTTTATCCCAAGTAAGATGCGAAGAAAAAGTAACGCCTAGTAATTTATGTTCATCAACAATTTGAAGTTCTTTACCAGCAAATAATAACGTTTGTTGGCAAGTCAGAGATTTGTTTTTAGCGCGAAATAACATTACTTTAGTTTTTGTAGGATTTATTTTAAGGCAGTTAGCAATCGACCATTGAGATAACTTAACCAGTAGATCGTTGCATTGTCTCATTAATTTCTGTGAATCCGGACCAGAAACAAGAAGTGTAGTGTCATCCGCGTATATGATAAATTGAACAGAGGTGGTAATATTAGTAATGTCATTAACGTAGACATTAAAGAGCAGCGGACCTAATACACTACCCTGTGGTACACCGTTTATTATGGGAAGAAAACATGATTTTTCGTCTCTTATGCAAACAGATTGTTTGCGATCAGTTAAATAAGACTCGAATAATGTTAATGGAATACCTCTAAGGCCATTCTGTGATAATTTCCACAGTAGAATTTTGTGATTTATGCAATCGAAGGCTTTACTAAAATCAATGAAGAGCGCCAAGGTGAAAAGATTTCTCTCAATATTTTTCAGTACATATTCCTTGAGTGTGAGCAAAGCGGTTTCCGTTGACCTGCCTTTACGGAAGCCGAACTGGGCATCAGATAGAACACTGTGTCTGTCAAAAAAACTTGAAACACGCGAAAAAATAATCTTTTCTAAGCCTTTGGAAAATACTGGAATTATAGAAATTGGTCGATAATTTGACGTATCATTTCTGTCACCTCCTTTAAAAATAACAGTTACCCTACTCATTTTCATTTTTTCTGGGAAAATTCCATACTGTAAAGCCAAATTAAAGATGTGTGTTAAAGCTGGAGCAATGTATTCTAATACATACTTCACAGGCTTTATCTGTATGTCATCTATATCGAGAGCTTTACTATTCTTAAGGTTCTTAAATGTAGTAAATACTTCATATTCATTAGTGGGATTTAAAAATAAGCTATTAGGAGTGGAAAGAAACGAAGATTTCAGAAGACAGTGGAAGAAACGAAGAAACGAAGATGCTCACAGCAAATGGATCGAGGCTTGTACCAGTGAAGCAGGCGACCACATCTTCGAATATAACTTGCCTGCGCAGCTTGTTCATCAGGTTCGGCATTCCGCGCACCCTTGTGTCAGATAACGGAACGCAATTCACAAGTCAGTATTTTGCCGATTTTATGAATAAGAACAACATAACTCACCTGCGCACGGCTGCGTTTCATCCCCAGTCCAATGGCCTTGCAGAGCTGTTCGAACTGTGAAAGATGGGCTGAAGAAGACTAACCAGGGCCGATTAGAAGATTGCCTTTGCAGACTACTCTTCAATTACAGGAGAACACCCCTCACATCGGGAAAGTCTCCTTCGGAGCTTCTCCTGGGCTACCAAATTCGATCTCGTCTGGACACGTGCTTTCCTCCCATGATTGCAGGAAGATCAGGTGAATCAGATGAGTGGACCTTGGCACCGGACACGAATGTTTACATCAGCAACTTTGGCAAGGGTAAAAAGTGGAAGACCGGCACGGTAAAGTCAGCCGACGGAGCGAGGATGGTGACAGTCGAGACGCCAGAGGGCCTTGTTCGGAGACATGTGGATCAAGTTCACACGAGGAGAGACTCGGTTGAACCCCACCGTGACAGGGAAGGGAAAGTATGCCTATGTCGAAAAGTACGCAAGAACCTTCCGGATCAGGGCCAAACGTAAAGGCGGAACTCCGTGAGCCACCACACCAGCTGCAGTCATCATCACCAACCGAAGACCAGGAAAAGCAGAAGTCCAGAGAAACTACAGTGCCCACAGAACTCCGGCGCTCAACTCGACAGCGGAAACCTGTGCAGCGTCTCCAACATTATTGATGGAGAAGTGTTGTAACTGAAGTGTACCCCTTATCAGTTTTTGGCTCAGCTATAGCCAAAGCTTCTATCTTTTGTTTCACTTACCTTGTTTCCCTTTCCCTCTTTACTTTGAGTCTTTATATTGCAACTTACACTGAAAATAAACGCCCACTATACCAGCTTATCAGCTTGTGTCTACTCCGCTTGCGCCAACGCGCAAGCTTGCGAACAGCCTGCGAACGAGGGCTATGGTACGCCAGCAAGCAAATAGACATGGAAAGAAATAACGCGTTTTTAGCGAGCCAACAATGCGAAGGGCGGTGGGCCCCGGTGTTGACGTAGAACGAGATTCGCAAGCAAGCTGAGAAGTAACCCTGCTCAAAGTGTATGAGCGTATTTTACACAGTGACCATGGGAGCGTCTTCTAAGGTTCTACTCGACGCACGTGGTTCATAGTAACTATGCTAACGACGCCATCAAAAAGGGTGCTAGTGAGGTATTGTGTGAAGACCACCATGAGTTGATATTTCCGGAATGTATTTATGAAACGCGCACTGTGCCTGGTAACAGTCTTTGACGTCAGCAGGTAAGTCACATGCAAAAGAGAACGCTTCTCCTCGTCGTCTGCTCGAGTTTTGAACTTTTAGGACTCATGACTTCACTGTCCGTGCACCAATTTCCGCCATTCTTGTTGCATTCATCTCAGTCATCATCGCTACGCATGTTCCGGTGCTAAATAAGGCAGTTCAAAAGTGTCGCAGGGCCACTTTAAGTAATGCGTGGATGACAGAATAATATATCACTACCTCCCTATATGACCGTCTTTATAACTGCATCATTGTTTCTACACGTAAACACTCCAATATTCTTTTAAGGGTGGCAACTGTAGAACGAACTATTTAGTTCATCTTCAAAGAACAACGTAGAAGCTTTGCAATGAACAACTAGAGCAACACAGAGAAAGAATAATTATAAAATGAACAAAGAGAAAGACAACGAACAAAGCATAAGGAAAAGAACAAAAAAACTTGCACCCTACTGTCAGTTTACCGGCAGGGCCTGGTTATACAGTCTCAAAGATGGCCACTTAACAACAAAGGCAGACGAAGAATTCACCGCTACGAAAAGCAGCTTGAATATGCGAAGCTGGCCAGGGGTACATGTATCACACAGAAATACAGCGCCACCTGCTGTATACGTTCACGCACGCCCATATTAAAGGCTTATACCCCTCCACATACACCACCTTGCACCCTAGGCTAGGTGCGCTATACTTTCATTATACTTATTGATGTCACCAACCTCCACCTTCGTAAATTAGACCCACACATACAGCTTTGTCTTCCATCAGGAATAAACAGAGCTGAGGAGACACTTTTGTGCTGTCTGTGGATCAGGGTGGCCTTTACGAATGCTTATTCGCTTCAAATCGGAATGGCCAGCAACCCGACATGCGACAACTGTGGCTGCGCGGAGACATTCTACCATATTGCCACGTTCCATTTCCCAAGTTTTTGTTATCGTCCGAAAACACCGCATGATTCTCAGCGCAAACCGCGCCTGCAGTTTTCTAGAAGGTTCCGGACTGTAGTAGATCATTTCGATAAGATCACGCCCACTGTGCGAACGGTACAGATTGTTCTGGAACCTACGCTAACGCCAGCGATAACGCCAGAACATTCGACGGCAAGAGTATAAATGCCGACGCGCTTCGCCGCTTGTCAGTTGTTGATCGAAGGCCGACGCTCCGTTCGCCGCTATCAGTCCGAGACTGCTATCTGTGCGAGACTGCTGCTGTAATTGGACTTTCAGTTTACCGGGCACAGGTTCGCCCAAATAAACAGTTCAATTCCAATACGAAGTCTCCTGTCTTCTGCCACGTCACGACCCCGTGACATCTGGTGGAGGTGCTGCTTCGTTCATGTACCGGACGCCCCCGTCAAGCCGTGAACCCAGCCCACGTCGCGGAGAAGACACCGACGCCAACCAGGAGCAGCGAACAAGCCGCCGACAGCAAGGGCTAGCACCTGAGTACGGGCTTCTACCAGACAAGGCGCGGAAGACGAAGGCCATGACCGCGACTGCAGCGACAATGACAACCGCAGCGTCCCAGCCCACGATGGTCATGCATCAACCCAGAGAACCACCAATTTTCCATGGGTCATCGTTCGAAGACCCGGAGTCCTGGCTGGAGACATACGACCGTGTGGCCGCCCTCAACCACTGGGACCATGACGAAAAACTGCGTCGTGTGTTCTTCTATTTGGAAGACACCGCAAGGACTTGGCTTGAAAATCGGGAGTCCACGCTCCGAACGTGAGATGTTTTCTGCGGCGCATTCCTGCAAACGTTCGCGAGCGTCGCTCGCAAAGAGAGGGCCGCTGCCTTATTAGAGACTCGGGTTCAACTACCAAATGAAAATGTCACCATTTTCACAGAAGAAATGACCCGACTATTCCGTCACGCTGACCCAGACATGCCTGAGGAGAAAAAAGTTCGTTTCCTTATGCGAGGGATCAAACAGGAGCTCTTCGCGGTACTGATGAGAAACCCGCCGAAAACCGTCCAAGAATTTGTAGCCGAAGCGACCACGATCGAAAAGACACTGGACATGCGCACTAGACAGTATAATCGTCGCCTGACTGCAGACTGCGCTGCTGCTCAAGCCAGTAACTCCGGAGACCTGCGTGAAACGATCCGAGCGATCGTGAGGGAAGAGCTGCGCAAGCTGTTGCCTTCGGCGCAGCCTCAAGTGGATTCAATCGCCGACATTGTGCGAGAAGAAGTTCGGCAATCGCTTCAACTTCCCCACGCACCGCTGCCCGAGCCGGAAGCTATGAGCTACGCCGCTGCACTGCGCCACAACGCTCCTCCCCGTCCACGCCAAAACGCCGCCCCGTCGCACTTCCGTCGACAGACGCCACCGCCGCCACCACCCCCACCGACGTCATACCGTTCGCCAGCAGCCCAGCGCAGTGCACCGAGGAAGACTGACGTCTGGCGCACCCCTGACCATCACCCGCTCTGCTACCACTGCGGCGAGGCCGGACACACATACCGCCATTGCCAGTACCGACAAATGGGACTGCGTGGCTTCGCCGTCAATGCACCGCGTCCACAGCCAGGAGAACGACCACGTGACATCGCCGACTACCTGACAGGAACTCGGTGGACACCACGAAGCCCTTCGCGTTCCCCGTCGCCCAGCCGCCGCACGTCACCGCACCACCGGCAGTACTCTGGCCCAACGCGGGGCCGGTCTCCTAGCCCGTATCCGGGAAACTAAGGGCAGCAACCGGTGGAGGTGCGGTTGCTGTGCGACGAACTACCGAAGATCCTTTCGGTAGTTCGTCGCACAGCAACCGCACCGCCGACGACAAGAACGACGACGGCGCCGCGACGGAGCTTTCCGAACACAACGCCAACCAGGCAAAGCCCTGACGGCGAAAGCTCACTTACCGAAGGTGGCCTGACGACGCAACATGGAAGCAGCAGAACCAGCCGATGCAGCCGTGACCCGACGCCACGCCCTAACTGTAATGCGAGACGGCGAACTAGCGACCTCGACGTTCTTATCGACGGCACAGTGTGACCGCTCTCGTCGATACTGGAGCCGACTATTCTGTCATCAGTGGGTCGTTCGCCGCGAAGTTAAAGAAAGTTAGGACAGCTTGGAAAAGCCCTGAAATCCGTACAGCCGGAGGTCATCTCGTAACGCCTGCAGGAATCTGCACAGCGAGAGTCACCATTAACGGCCGTATTTATCCTACAGACTTCGTAGTCCTACAGCGTTGCTCGAGAGATGTCATCCTTGGCATGGACTTCTTATGCCTCCATGGTGCTGTCATCAACCTAAAAACAAAGTTGATAACGTTATCCACAGAAGAAGCACTACCGCCGCGCACGCCGTCAGGACACCATGCCTTGAATGTGCTGGAAGAACAAGTCACCATTCCGCCTCGCTCAAGCGTGAATATTTCAGTCGGCGCTCCTAAATCACCTGACTTGGAAGGCGTCGTTGAAGGCAGTCAGCATCTGTTGGTCACCCGAAATATTTGCGTCGCAAGAGGAATTGCAGAGCTGCGGGGAGGCAAAGCAACGGTTTTTGCTCACGAATTTCAGCAATGAGTACAAACATGTGAACAAAGGAACAACGGTCGCATTTATCGAAGAAATTGTCGAAGCTACCAGTGCTTTCGCCCTCGCCGATTCTGCGGAACCTGCTCAGTTGAACCAAGCCCCTCCCATAGCTTTCGACGTCAATCCCAGACTTCCCAATGATAAGCAAGAACAGCTCAAGGCCCTGCTCCTGCAATACGAAGATTGCTTTTCGTCGTCATCGAAAATTCGGCAGACCCCCAATCACGAAACATCGCATCATAACTGAAGAAAATGCCAGACCACTCCGTCAGAGTCCGTACAGGGTTTCGACGCGAGAACGTGAGGCCATGAAGAGACAAGTTGATGAAATGCTGCGGGATGACATTATCCAGCCGTCCAAGAGTCCATGGGCATCCCCCGTGGTGTTAGTGAAGAAAAAGGATGGGACCCTACGTTTCTGCGTCGATTATCGCCGCCTGAACAAAATCACAAGAAAGGACGTGTATCCCCTCCCACGAATAGACGACGTACTTGATCGGCTCCATAACGCCAAGTACTTTTCGTCAATGGACCTCAAGACTGGCTATTGGCAAATCGAAGTCGACGAAAGAGACCGAGAGAAGACGGCGTTTATAACACCGGACGGCCTCTTCGAGTTTAAGGTGATGCCCTTCGGCCTTTGCTCAGCGCCTGCAACGTTTTCAACGCGTTATGGATACAGTACTTGCAGGATTGAAGTGGCAGACTTGCCTTGTGTACTTGGACGACGTCGTCGTGTTTTCCTCGAGTTTCGACGAGCATCTTCGGCGCCTTGAAGCTGTACTTCAAGCCATCAAGGCTTCCGGACTCACACTGAAGCCAGAAAAGTGCAGATTTGCGTATGAGGAACTCTTGTTTCTGGGGCACGTTATCAGCAAGTCTGGAGTTCGTCCCGATCCACGGAAAACAGCCGCCATCGCCGACTTCCCGCCGCCCACTGACAAGAAAGCCGTGCGCCGATTTCTGGGCCTGTGTGCCTATTATAGGCGGTTCATGAAAAACTTCGCCCGCATCGCCGATCCTCTCACTAACCTTACCAAGGCCGACGTGGAGTTTAAGTGGGAAACGCCGCAGGAACACGCTTTCCAGGAGCTTAAACATCGCCTCCAGACGCCTCCGTTACTTGCCCATTTCGACGAATTCGCCGAGACAGAAATACATACTGACGCAAGCAGCGTAGGTCTTGGCGCCGTTCTTGTGCAGCGGGCTGACGGATTTGAAAGGGTTATTAGTTACGCCAGCCGATCGCTATCCAAAGCAGAAGCAAATTATTTAAACAGAAAAGGAGTGCCTCGCCATCATCTGGGCTACGTCGAAATTTCGCCCCTACCTCTACGGCAGGCCCTTCAAAGTTGTGAGCGACCACCACGCATTGTGTTGGCTAGCCACCTTGACGGACCCCTCAGGTCGCCTCGAACGATGAAGCCTGAGACTTCAAGAATATGACATTACTGTCATTTACAAGTCCGGCAAAAAACACTCCGACGCCGACTGTCTCTCTCGTGCGCCTGTCGACCAACCGCTACCCGACGACCCGGATGACGACTACTTCTTAGGAACGATAACTACCGACGACTTCGCTGAACGACAGAGGGCCGACCTGGAACGGAACTTAAGGCCCTAATAGAATACCTCGAAGGCAGGACCGCCGAAGTCCCGAAGGTATTCAAGCGCGCACTTGCGTCGTTCTTGCTACGAAACGGTCTTCTACAAAAGAAAAACTTTTCACCGCTTCGAGCTAAGTACCTTCTTGTGGTGCCTTCAGCTCTGCGACCAGAACTCCTGCAGGCCTTTCACGACGATCCGACGGCAGGGCACCTCGGTGTTTCTCGCACGCTCGCGAGGATACAAGAAAGGTACTACTGGCCACGTCTTACCACCGACGTCACTCGTTATGTGCGAACATGCCGGGACTGTCAGCGACGCAAAACACCGCCGACAAGGCCAGCGGGACTTCTGCAGCCAATTGATCCACCTGCCGTCCTTTCCAGCAGATTGGTATCCCTACTGAAACGTTCCGTAAGATGCGGAGACCTCACATACGGAATTCTTGGAATATGGAAGACGTATGATGCGGACTCCGCATAAAACGTATGATGCGGACTCCGCATAAGACGTATGATGCGGCCTCCGCATCTTATGAAAAGACGTATCATGCGGAAATTACTGAAATGTGTGCATGCTACGTCTGAATCTAGTGCAAAGCAATATAATGTGTAAATTGAATAGACGTCCACATCTTGAGTACATGCAATACTGTGTACAAATCACAATATTTCTTAAACGTGCATGATGAGGGATTGAATCTTCGGCATCTTACTAATTGTCGTGATGTGGAAGCAAAATTACCTTTTGAATAAAATACATACAAAACTACCAAATTAACATGCTAGCGATCATAAATGGTGGTTACATTGCAACACATTAATGCAGTGTTCTATGCAAGACTTAAGAACTTATGAAGTTATTATTATCAATAGAGAAACATTAATATACACATCAGCCCCTGCTACAATCAATATGTTTTTTTATTTGTCTGTATGCTCCAGCTGTGAAAATAGTGACATTGCAGTGTTGATCGTACACAAATGAGGTGACTGCCACCGCAATTTCACGAGCTCCACCTAAGCCACAGGATGGTGGCACAATGTGAACAGCAATTTTAAAACGAAAGTTTAAACATAAATAATAATCATAGGCACTGTGAAAGTGTGGCGCTGTGTTATCTCATGAATGCCTTGTGGAGATCAGCGAAATGCTGCTTGAGGCTCCGGCACCACTGTAAATTTCGAAGGTCACTGCGATAGAACTTATGTGTCCTTCATAGGCACCTGGAAATGAAAATAATTGGCACAAATAATGTCAGAGACACATGTTAGCACAATAGTTTACATGCACAAGAAATATAACACACAGAATGAAACTGAAAATTAAGGCACACAATCCTTCATGTTATGCATATGTGAATAATAGAAGGAATGAGTGTATAAATTAGTTCTGCCACATAAAAAAAACAGCATGCTTATCACAGTGAAAATAACTAGGTTGTCATGATTTTCAATGGTAGAGATAATCGATTAATATGTCCTTATGAAATTATGATTTTAAACGCTTCTTGCACAGTAAAAACTTTAGGAACTGCAAGTGAAGCTCTCAATGTTCATTTAATAGTGTGTGCATGTACATCTGCTGCCTTTATACTATACAGTTTGTGCACAAAATTGGCATCTTGAACAATTTTGAGAGTTAAACCTATGCAACTTATGAAGGTTAAAATCACCATGAAGCAAGCAGGACCAGGCAGGTGCCATTAAAAATCTGTGCAAGCCAAATAACCATAACCGAACTGCACACATATAGGGGAGCAAGAGTAACAGAAATTCGGCTGCTGACCCGCAGTCGCGTTATCAAATCCCGGCTCCATTTCCGATGGAGGCAGAAATGCTGTAGGCACGTGTGCTCAGATTTGCGGTGTACGTTAAAGAACCCCAAGTGGTCGAAGTTTCCAGTGCCCTCCACTACGGCGTCTCTCACAATCATATAGTGGTTTTCGGACGTGAAAACCCCACATATAAATCAAGAATACAGAAATAAACTGCCAACAGAAAAGTTGGGTGCATGTGCTATCTGTACACCTTACTACATACAGCATGCTCATTCCATTTTAAATACGATACTGAAAATAACTGCTCTATTAGGAATGTAAAAGGTAAGGTAGAACTGAACGACTTACAAAAGTGACCCTATTATGACATCACGTTTTCTTATAACAAAATTGACTAAGACTCTCAAATATCATTATGCAAGGAAAAATCTTCAAAAGAACAATCGAGTTTGAAGTCATAATTATTTATATGGCTACTATGATTATAACCAAGAAATCGACCTCAACATGGCTAATGTTAGTTTTTAATGCCTATGTTCACTAGACAATGAACTATACGACAAAAAGCACATTCAGGAAAGCACCCACACAAAAAAAGAAAGCAGTCC